>OY744523.1:21407190-21617190 GCA_963556195.1 Sepiola atlantica | reverse complement strand
AGTTCCTTGGAAAACATGAGCATCTTCATACAGTAAATGTTCCTGGCCATCCAGCGGGCTTGGTGAATGGCACCTGGCTTGGCCCAGTGGATACCTCGAGGAGGTTCCTCACCAAGCAGGATCAGGCACAGCTCTGCCACCTCTCTGTAATCTGCCCTCGGGCTTGCTTCCTCAAGGAAATTGCTTAAGACTGCAATTGTGCTTGTCTTCTTCTGTTTCAAGTCTTGTTCAACTAGGCCCAGAACTCTTGGGCAGTCCTTAACCAACTTGTCCCACTTCTCTTTCACATTGCTGAACATTGGGTTGTCAGGACTCTTGACCTTGCTGAACACAGCCTCCCATACACTTCCAATTATTACCTCTGATATGTGATGGCGACAAGCGAAGTAGAATACCTTTTTGCCTAGTTTTTCTTCAATAAGCTTCGCTGCACCCTTGGGGATGCCATTGTTGCTTGCTGTGGTATCAAATACCAAGCCTACAATGTTGTCTGTGAGACCCCATGCTTCTATCAGTTCCAATGTAGCATTACACTGTTGGATTCCTGTGGAACTTTCTATGAAGGGCACACCAAGCAGCTTCCCTTCTTCATACTGTGGAGTACCAGAGACGAGCACTGCAAGACTTTCCACTGGGTATCTTTCACCAAGAACATTCCGTAGAAGTTTTCCATCCCAGTGTAGTGTGCAGTAATCTGGCGGACTTTCCTTGAAGTTATTCATGTAACTTTGGCACAAGTTATGACGAGTGTTTATCCTATTTCGTCTTGTAGTAGAGGCTGATATAACAAAGTCATCAAGATCTGCGCCTCCTGCCTTCAACACTGCAGACACCATGGCTGTAGTCTGGTTGTCAGAGAGTGACAACCGATCTGCAGTGCTACAAATCTCTTCACTGGTCATAACTGAGTGTGGAAAGTGTAAGGTTATCGTACTTGGTTTTGATGAACAGCTTGGTGTTGTCTCAGTGTATTCTGAATCCTCACTAGTACCAGAGCCTTGACTGTTCTCTGGGTCTTCATCACTTGAAATTTTCCCAACTTCTGCTGCTGCAGCAGTCACTGATGATAACATTCTCTCTTCTCTTTCTTCTCGGAAGCTTTTCTCTCTAAACTTCTTCTCAAACACCTTATCATGACCTGACATGTGTGCCAGGCGAGTTGTCTGTTGGTCCAAGTAGAAATTGACGTCCTCTTCCTTGGTCTCCTTTGTGAGCAGCCTGTTGCTTCTTATCTCCTCCTCAGCATCCTTTGCTCCAATATCAAATAACTTGTCTAAGTCCTTCAGAAAGTTAGCTCGTTTCTCTTCCTCTGGTTTGTTATTTCTTCCCTTGTTTTTAACAATTTTCCTGTACTTTTCATGGAGGATCATGAAACGGTTGACTGCATTTGGTCTAGTTAGTGTTTTAATCCTTGCCATATTCCAGAATGGCAAAACGACATCCACTGTATCATGGGCTAAAGACCTATTGTCACTGTTGGGATTATCATTCCTCAAATGCAGGAAATACTGGAACACCTGGCAATTAGTAGGAAGTTGAGAGCCCCTGATGCTGGAGCTGGGTTGCCCAATGAGATACACATCACTGAATGACCTTGTGGCAGGAGTTGCCACCTTTCTTCTCTTTTCAGTTGGTTCATCCCGTTCACTTGTATCGCTGACCACTTTCCCACAGCATAGTTGTCTTCCAGATGCCATGTTGTCAGCAGTTCACAAATCTTAACAAATCAGCTTTAACTTACAATCTGAAATGAAGAGATAAAACATACTTAGTGATAATAAATTATATACATGCATTAAGAGTAACATTTTTGAGATAAAGTTATGTATTATATGATGGCATCCTTTCCAAGCATAAAAAATATATATGTTTGTGCATTAAAATTAATTAAAATTTACACAGGTGTTCATGTGTTTACTACCATATGCAAGAAAATTTTATTAGCTTTCATTTGGTACCACTTTCAATGCTATAGCATCAACCTCTGGAAAGCTACAATGAAAATAAGGACATAATATCCCAAATTTTGCAGCGTTTTTGAAAAACGTCAACAATAAAATTACATGGCTCTTGAGGCAGGCATAGCCAAGGTCCAAGATCACAATAACTGGTATATTTAGCTAATTTAGACCTTGGAGAATGGGAATAATATCAGTTTCCATATGTTTGAAGAAAAAGGTCAATTTTGAAGAGGTCTAATATATATATATATATGTATGTATATATATATGTATGTATATATATGTGTATATATATTAAATTAACAAACATTTGTAATATTCTGTTACAGAGTCGGCTGATATATCAGATCTTAATATTTACATACATAGATTTACTCTTTGTTTCACCGCGGAAAACCTTCAAATACGCAATGAGTTTGAACATGACTTTTCAACTTATGGTTTTGAGCAAAGTTTTTTCCACAAACGTCACAATGGTAAGGTTTTTCTCCTGTATGTGTTCGAAAATGGATGTTTAACTTACTACTCTCGGCAAAAGATTTCCCACAAACTTCACATTGAAAAGGTTTCTCTCCAGTGTGAGTTCTCATATGAATTTTTACACTGTATTTTTGAGAAAATGACTTTCCGCAAACTTCACATGAAAAGGGTGTCTCTCCAGTGTGAGTTCTCATGTGGACTTTTAAGCTATAACTTTCCATGAAACCTTTCCCACATGCCTCACACTGAAAGGACAACTCACCTGTATGAGTCTTCATGTGTTTTTTTAAAGCACCCTTGCAAGAATAAATTTTATCACATAATTCACACGGGAAAAAAACTTGTTCAGCATGTACCCTCATGTGTGTTTTCAAAGAAGATTTGCGAGAGAAGGCCTTCCTACATACTTCACATTGAAAAGGTTGTTCCCCGGTATGAATTCTCCTGTGAATAATTAAATGCCCGCTTCTTTGATAAGCTTTTCCACAAACTTCGCAGCAAAATGGTTTCTCTCCAGTGTGATTTCTCATGTGAATTTTTAGAGTTTGACTGACCGGAAAAGCTTTGTCACAAATTTTACAATGAAAAGGTTTCTCTTCAGTGTGAGAACGGGAGTGTGTTTTTAGCTTACTATTTTCAGAGAAAGATTTCCCACAGATCTTACAATGGAAAGGTTTCTCTCCAGTGTGAGTTCGAATATGCCTTTCTAAGTTAGTTTTTCGGACGAAGTCTTTGCCGCATACCCTGCATACATGAGGAATATCTTCAGCATAGATTTGTAGGTTGCTTGTTAAGGTGTCATTTGAAGAAATGCTTCCAAGTGCTGAAAGTTTTTTTAGACTATGGGCTCGAAGGTGTTTCAGAAATGGTAAATGGTCAGTGAAAGTTTTCCCACAGTCTTCGCAACAATATTCTGTAATGGTCAGCACAGAATCCATAGGAATCGTCGTGCAAGATTATGTGAACAATATTTTAAATCAGAATCTGAAAATAGAAAAATATTCTTTTCAAAGTTTCGATCTTAACTGAACTACAAAATCATAATACAACTTCATACATATTTTTATCCATGTACATATCTTTTTTTAGATAAGTACTTTGGATTTTTTGATTTTTCTGACTACCATTCTCATCTTGGTTCTTATTTACAATCCTTAACTAAAAATAACATAAAAAATTATTCACAATTCTACCCGGTCATTGTAACAGTATCATACGAACTATTTCCGTACGATAACCCAATATAACCCCTACCGGAGAACTCTCTAAGGTCACTTCTAGCCGAGGAGCCCACCGATTAAGATGTGTATTATATCGTTCAATAACACCTATTTATACAACAACAACTTGTTGGTATTCACTATCAAACAACGTAACACTAACAACAACTTGTTGGTATTCACTATCAAACAACGTAACACTAACAACAACTTGTTGGTATTCACTATCAAACAACGTAACACTAACAACAACTTGTTGGTATTCACTATCAAACAACGTAACACTAACAACAACTTGTTGGTATTCACTATCAAACAACGTAACACTAACAACAACTTGTTGGTATTCACTATCAAACAACGTAACACTAACAACAACTTGTTGGTATTCACTATCAAACAACGTAACACTAACAACAACTTGTTGGTATTCACTATCAAACAACGTAACACTAACAACAACTTGTTGGTATTCACTATCAAACAACGTAACACTAACAACAACTTGTTGGTATTCACTATCAAACAACGTAACACTAACAACAACTTGTTGGTATTCACTATCAAACAACGTAACACTAACAACAACTTGTTGGTATTCACTATCAAACAACGTAACACTAACAACAACTTGTTGGTATTCACTATCAAACAACGTAACACTAACAACAACTTGTTGGTATTCACTATCAAACAACGTAACACTAACAACAACTTGTTGGTATTCACTATCAAACAACGTAACACTAACAACAACTTGTTGGTATTCACTATCAAACAACGTAACACTAACAACAACTTGTTGGTATTCACTATCAAACAACGTAACACTAACAACAACTTGTTGGTATTCACTATCAAACAACGTAACACTAACAACAACTTGTTGGTATTCACTATCAAACAACGTAACACTAACAACAACTTGTTGGTATTCACTATCAAACAACGTAACACTAACAACAACTTGTTGGTATTCACTATCAAACAACGTAACACTAACAACAACTTGTTGGTATTCACTATCAAACAACGTAACACTAACAACAACTTGTTGGTATTCACTATCAAACAACGTAACACTAACAACAACTTGTTGGTATTCACTATCAAACAACGTAACACTAACAACAACTTGTTGGTATTCACTATCAAACAACGTAACACTAACAACAACTTGTTGGTATTCACTATCAAACAACGTAACACTAACAACAACTTGTTGGTATTCACTATCAAACAACGTAACACTAACAACAACTTGTTGGTATTCACTATCAAACAACGTAACACTAACAACAACTTGTTGGTATTCACTATCAAACAACGTAACACTAACAACAACTTGTTGGTATTCACTATCAAACAACGTAACACTAACAACAACTTGTTGGTATTCACTATCAAACAACGTAACACTAACAACAACTTGTTGGTATTCACTATCAAACAACGTAACACTAACAACAACTTGTTGGTATTCACTATCAAACAACGTAACACTAACAACAACTTGTTGGTATTCACTATCAAACAACGTAACACTAACAACAACTTGTTGGTATTCACTATCAAACAACGTAACACTAACAACAACTTGTTGGTATTCACTATCAAACAACGTAACACTAACAACAACTTGTTGGTATTCACTATCAAACAACGTAACACTAACAACAACTTGTTGGTATTCACTATCAAACAACGTAACACTAACAACAACTTGTTGGTATTCACTATCAAACAACGTAACACTAACAACAACTTGTTGGTATTCACTATCAAACAACGTAACACTAACAACAACTTGTTGGTATTCACTATCAAACAACGTAACACTAACAACAACTTGTTGGTATTCACTATCAAACAACGTAACACTAACAACAACTTGTTGGTATTCACTATCAAACAACGTAACACTAACAACAACTTGTTGGTATTCACTATCAAACAACGTAACACTAACAACAACTTGTTGGTATTCACTATCAAACAACGTAACACTAACAACACCCAACAGTCATGGCTGATGGAACAAGAACAATCTAACACTGTGGGTTAAATAAAGGGTTCAGGGCAAACCAGAAGAGTAAGCCACTCAAAGTCAGCAGCAAACGGTTTTCTGTCAGATTTAGTTCCTGATATTAAACTATATATATATATATATGTAATATAACTTCCAGTTAGAGTTTTAGTTTCCAAAATGTATTAATTTATATATTAAATTTTAAGTGCGAGTACAGAATAGTTAACAAAGCTCCCTCTCCCCATGTTAAGAATGGCTTTCTAATTACTTATTTCTGTAAAAGAAATTATTTAAAATCAAAACAAAGACATTTTATTATATTTTCCTTTATTATTTAGAAAGCCATTTCTAACATTAATGAATAAAAATTAGTACAAAACTTGGCAAACCAGAAGAGTAAGCGACCCAAAACAGGAAGTCTTTAATATCAGGAACTAAATCTGACAGAACACCGTTTGCTACTGACTTTGAGTCGCTTGCTCATTTGGTTTGCTGGGTTCAGTTTGAAATTCTGTATAGATTGTTGAGTTTGGCATGAAGATTCTTAAGTTTGAAAAGACACTTCCTTTCATTAACCGAAAACATTTATTTAAAACGTTTAAAAAAACACTTAAAACATTGTCCTCTTCTTTGCAAGCAAGAAAAAAATCACACTTTGCATTAAATAAATTGTTTTAAAAAACATTTATTTAAAATGTTAAAAAAACACTTAAAACATTGCCCTCTTCTGTGCAAGCAAGAAAAAAATCACACTTTGCATTAAATAAATTGTTTTAAAAAACATTTATTTAAAACCTTAAAAAAACACTTAAAACATTGCCCTCTTCTTTGCAAGCAAGAAAAAATCACACTTTGCATTAAATAAATTGTTTTAAAACACATTTATTTAAAACGTTAAAAAAAACACTTAAAACATTGCCAATTTCTGTGCAAGCAAGAAAAAATCACACTTTGCATTAAATAAATTGTTTTAAAAAACATTTATTTAAAACGTTAAAAAAACACTTAAAACATTGCCCTCTTCTGTGCAAGCAAGAAAAAATCACACTTTGCATTAAATAAATTGTTTTAAAAAACATTTATTTAAAACGTTAAAAAAAACACTTAAGACATTACCCATTTCTGTGCAAGCAAGAAAAAATCACACTTTGCATTAAATAAATTGTTTTAAAAAACATTTATTTAAAACGTTAAAAAAAACACTTAAAACATTGCCCTCTTCTTTGCAAGCAAGAAAAAATCACACTTTGCATTAAATAAATTGTTTTAAAAAACATTTATTTAAAACGTTAAAAAAACACTTAAAACATTGCCCTCTTCTGTGCAAGCAAGAAAAAATCACACTTTGCATAAAATAAATTGTTTTAAAAAACATTTATTTAAAACGTTTAAAAAAACACTTAAAACATTACCCATTTCTGTGCAAGCAAGAAAAAATCACACTTTGCATTAAATAAATTGTTTTAAAAAACATTTATTTAAAACCTTAAAAAAACATTTAAAACATTGCCCTCTTTTGTGCAAGCAAGAAAAAATCACACTTTGCATAAAATAAATTGTTTTAAAAAACATTTATTTAAAACCTTAAAAAAACACTTAAAACATTGCCCTCTTTTGTGCAAGCAAGAAAAAATCACACTTTGCATAAAATAAATTGTTTTAAAAAACATTTATTTAAAACGTTTAAAAAAACACTTAAAACATTACCCATTTTTGTGCAAGCAAGAAAAAATCACACTTTGCATTAAATAAATTGTTTTAAAAAACATTTATTTAAAACGTTAAAAAAAACACTTAAAACATTGTCCTCTTCTTTGCAAGCAAGAAAAAATCACACTTTGCATTAAATAAATTGTTTTAAAAAACAAACAAAAGAAATCCTAAAAACAAAACATCTGTTACAAAATGTCTGAATTGCTTAACCTTTCTTTCATCATGTAATCATCCTTATTAGTTTCGCATTCCTCATTTAGAGGTTGGTTGGTTGTTGGTTTTTCAGGGAGTCATTTTATGTCAAGACCCTACATATGTTTTGTATATGATTCGTTGAATGTGTTTTGTAAGCTGCCTTCACAACTTCCCGCAACCACTGTAAAAGTTTTATAGAAAAAGCGAAATAGTCATATACTCAATGCTTTTGAAGTTACATCGGCCGAAACGTTGTGAAAATAACAACCGAGATGAGAATAGTAGTCCGATTAATCCAAATAATTGAACTTATCAATGTTTATCTAAAAAATTCCCAAACAAATAAGTTCCGTTTCTTATTTTATCACTCACTATAAGAACTTTACATGGTAACCCTAACCCTAACCCTTCGCAATTTCTGTTCTCCTCACAACACTCAAGACCATCTGAATGACACGACCAAACCTGAAATAGAAGACTGACATCAAATCCGTTGCCAAGGTCGCTGAAAAAATGGTTGGATCATCCTACCATTCCAAAAAGTATCTCACTCCTGACGTAACCTATATAAGAGTCAAATATGTCTTAAGATGGAGTACTGTGGCCACATCTGGGGAGGTGCCATTCACAGCACCCTTTCCTGCCTTGACAGAGTACAAAACCGACTTTGAAATCTAGTGGGCAATGTCCTCTTCTCCACCCTACTACCTCTTTCTCACAGAAGAGACGTTGCTAGTCTTTTTCTACTCTATCGTTATTTTCATGGCAGGTGCTCGACTGAGCTTCAATCTATGCTCCTCCCCCCCCCCTCCCCCGTGTAAAACATTCACAACAAAAACTCGTCGAGCAACAACTACTGTCAATAAATTCCTTTTCTCCCTCTGTGCACCTGGAACTAAGCAGAACTTGTATGAGCACAGTTTCTTTCCTAAAACTGCCCGTCTGTAGAACATAGTAACACGGCACTGCTTCCTGGCTGACTATAACATTGTCGTTTCAAGTCCAATGTAAACAAATTCTTGTTGAGCTGTCCTCTTTAATAACGAATTTCTGAGCAGTTACAACCATCGTTACTAATCCCCTCAATAAGACTTATCCTCAAGTGGCCTTTGGACCTTGATAAGCAGTGACACTTTAGTAACAGAAACAACACAAAAAATAACATCTTACTCAACTGATGTGTTTACTGGGTCATATTTTTGTATGCCTCTTATCTGTAACAGTAAACCTAGAGAGACGAATATAAGCCACAAATGCATGGCTTTCATCAACTCCTCAGCAACTTCTGCATTCTACACCAATGAGAAAATACAGAACAAAATACAGCAAGCAATTGTGTTAAGTTATTGAGATATAAGAGTTTTATTCCTTTGTGATAAGTTTATAGAGTGATCTCCCTTGCTTGTTGTTGTTTTTTGAAAAACAAAGATGGCGGCTTGGGCAAACGGTCCATGACTGGATTTATGTAACGAGTAAACTAACATGGTCATCAAAATCTGTCTTCCTTCGTGTGATGAGAAATTATATGAGACACATAGCCTCACGGCTGCATGGTGATGAATCTGTTTTTAGGTTATGGGAATCTTCTTCATAACCATGTGCAACAAGACGCGTCTCCATTATCTTTTTGTCATTCAAATTTTTTTTGTTATCACAAACACCTCTTGACAACAAGAAGAAGACACAAACTGAAGTGAAATAAAAACAGGATAAACGACCGACATTCCTGCAATTCATGTAAAGAGAGCGGTTGATGAGGAAGCGTGATTATATATAAGTGTGGAAAAGTAATCTTAATGAAGTGACCCTAATAGGTGTAACTTTGAATATAATCTTAATGAAGTGACCCTAATAGGTGTAACTTTGAATATAATCTTAATGAAATGACCGGAATCGGTGTAACTTTGAATATAATCTTAATGAAGTGACCGGAATCGGTGTAACTTTGAATATAATCTTAATGAAGTGACCGGAATCGGTGTAACTTTGAATATAATCTTAATGAAGTGACCGGAATCGGTGTAACTTTGAATATAATCTTAATGAAGTGACCGGAATAGGTGTAACTTTGAATATAATCTTAATCAAGTGACCCTAATAGGTGTAACTTTGAATATAATCTTAATGAAGTGACCCTAATAGGTGTAACTTTGAATATAATCTTAATGAAATGACCGGAATCGGTGTAACTTTGAATATAATCTTAATGAAATGACCGGAATCGGTGTAACTTTGAATATAATCTTAATGAAGTGGCCGGAATAGGTGTAACTTTGAATATAATCTTAATTAAGTAACCCTAATAGGTGTAACTTTGAATATAATCTTAATGAAATGACCGGAATCGGTGTAACTTTGAATATAATCTTAATGAAGTGGCCGGAATAGGTGTAACTTTGAATATAATCTTAATGAAGTGACCCTAATAGGTGTAACTTTGAATATAATCTTAATGAAGTGACCGGAATAGGTGTAACTTTGAATATAATCTTAATGAAGTGACCCTAATAGGTGTAACTTTGAATATAATCTTAATGAAATGACCGGAATCGGTGTAACTTTGAATATAATCTTAATGAAGTGACCGGAATATGTGTAATTTTGCATATAATCTTAATGAAGTGACCGGAATCGGTGTAACTTTGAATATAATCTTAATCAAGTGACCCTAATAGGTGTAACTTTGAATATAATCTTAATGAAGTGACCCTAATAGGTGTAACTTTGAATATAATCTTAATGAAGTGACCGGAATCGGTGTACCTTTGAATATAATCTTAATGAAGTGACCCTAATAGGTGTAACTTTGAATATAATCTTAATGAAGTGACCCTAATAGGTGTAACTTTGAATATAATCTTAATGAAGTGACCGGAATAAGTGTAACTTTGAATATAATCTTAATGAAGTGACCCTAATAGGTGTAACTTTGAATATAATCTTAATGAAATGACCGGAATCGGTGTAACTTTGAATATAATCTTAATGAAGTGACCGGAATATGTGTAATTTTGAATATAATCTTAATGAAGTGACCGGAATCGGTGTAACTTTGAATATAATCTTAATGAAATGACCGGAATCGGTGTAACTTTGAATATAATCTTAATGGAGTGACCGGAATAGGTGTAACTTTAAATATAATCTTAATGGAGTGACCGGAATAGGTGTAACTTTGAATATAATCTTAATGGAGTAACCGGAATAAGTGTAACTTTGAATATAATCTTAATGGAGTGACCGGAATAGGTGTAACTTTAAATATAATCTTAATGGAGTGAACGGAATAGGTGTAACTTTGAATATAATCTTAATGGAGTAACCGGAATAGGTGTAACTTTGAATATAATCTTAATGGAGTAACCGGAATAGGTGTAACTTTGAATATAATCTTAATGGAGTGACCGGAATAGGTGTAACTTTGAATATAATCTTAATGAAGTGACCGGGTCGTGGTTATTGAATGGGTGTAATTTTGAATATGTGAATGTTGGTTAACAAACAAAAATATGAGAAAGTATTTGACTGAGGAAACTTAGTATGGTCAAGAATCAATTATTTATTTACATTTTAGACTTGGAAGAGGATTTACTAATTAATTGACATTTATAGTGGAAGCTGAAACGATAACGTAATCACAGAATGTCTCTCTCTTGTTGGAAGCCCAGGGGACATAACTCTTGCAATTTCGCAAGCAACTCCGACAAGTTATCTCCCTTTAATACGTCCATTTTGAATGTCTCATTTTCCTAGCTAGAAATGGCTCTAGCTAATAGTTAAAAATGGTATTTTCCATGTAAGGTTAAAATTAAGCAAAGAGTGAATAATTCCATTTGAAGTCAAGTTAAAGGTTAGATATGACGTCATGGATAGGAAGTCTGAAATGGGGAAGAATAAAGAACGATCTGGCTCTGTGGCCTTGAAGCTGATTGTTAGAACACTGTTTTCTGAAGCTCTGTCTTTGTTTCCCCTTCCCCAAGGAGTGAACCAGGGAAAGCTCATGTTACGTGTAAAAGAATGATGTCATTGAGCAAATATGTGTTTCTTTTATTTTGTTATAACAACTACACGGAGAGAAGACAGAAACTTTGGCTGTTACAGCACCACTATGACCATCTTTACAAATGAGACGTCACCATCCAATAAGTCATCTACTGCATGTCAATGAGAGAGAAGAACAGCTGTTAGACAATCTGGGGGGGGGGTAACAGAAATCCCCCATGTCATGCTACAATGAGATGGGGAGACAACATCTTGAAATAGACAAGACTAAAGTAATTTATCCTATTTGGATTATTCTAACTTCTTTTCTCATCTTTGATGTTATTCTGACAACGTTTGGGCCACTGTAACCTTCGACCTTGTTGAAAGTGACTACATTGCCGTCTATGGTTAACTAGACCAAACTGCTTGTAGCCTTATGTTCCTATTTACTTGGCTTCCCACGAGGGCAGAGTTAGACACAAGGTCGGTTTTTTAATGTCGAAAAAATTCAGCTCCCTAAGAAGGGCACTCTGGATTGGAAGAAAAATTAAAATTGACTCAGTCTAGAAGGACTTCTCCCTCATTGACCGAGAACAGAATAGGCTACATGTAGCATCTGAACAGATACAACACTTTGTTCCTAGCCAAAAGTCAAGGAAATGTTGCCATATCAGCAAACGTGATAAAGATAAGCTTTTTTCGTTCTCTGTTCGTTCGGCTTACTGTTTCCTCTTTTATTTATATTATTTATGCTATACTTTTATTTATATTGTTTTAAAGTTGTTGAAGAAAAAGTGAAAAAGAAAAGAAGAGGTACTTGTAGCATTCATCTCCTATTCGAACACAACTACACACACATACCACCAGGTATCTCCCCTTTTTGTAATGCCAGAGGGCGTCCTGATCTGCCTTATAAATAGGTATGCACAAACTCGTTCTCTTTCTTTCTCTCTCACGACCTGCTACAGATAACATCAGCTAGACAGCCTCTCTCCCTATTCGGGCAGACGGCTGATATCACCATGTGCTCACACAATGTAAAAAAATTCTCCACTCACATGCATACGTACACAATACTTAGATAATCTACTATAGACATTTCCAATGGACACATTGTCTCAACATGTACACACACATACACGCACATACCATTCAGTGCATAAACTTTTCCTCTCTACATGAACACATATGTATGCACATACATATGTACATAAACACACACACACACGCATACATTATTCCAGCTACACTCACTTTATATACATTTTAATGAAGACTATTTCATAGTTGGTTTCACGTATAATAAACATTTATTGAATCATATATTTTCTGTGACTTGTTACTTTGCTTTCATAAGTACTTGCTTGTATTGTGAACACAAATATATATATATATATATATATATATATATATATATAAAAGAAAGGGAGTATATTTTTCACGTTTAGTGGGACAACAACTTTAGTAAAAGAAAAAATTCTATTAATTCACCTTCATTGAAACCTATTAAAAGATCGATCAAACGAACGAAGAAAGAAAGAGAGTAGCTTAGACAAGTTAGTATCTTTTTCACGTTCGCTCGTCTCGCGTGCTGTTCCTAAGGCGGCAACATACGCATAAAAGCAGGTTTGTTTAGTTAAGTTAACCATAGACGACTTCCTTGGCCTTTGGCTAGGAACAAAGTGTAGTATCTCCACCCCTTTTTCTTTTTTCTCCCACTTAGATCCCACTCCCATTTAGAGAATGCTCTGCTTGTTTTCGGCTCTGAACAAACCGAAAAACAATGGCCGCGGTCTAGTATATAGAAATTGTTGGGAGGGTCTTACTAACCGGTTTTTGTTTTTTTCCCCTCCCATTCCCCATTATACTCCAATGAAATTTTGTATAGAAATATATTTATGAAAAATAAAATTTTCAATAAATTCGGGGATATTTTAAGTAGGATGACCCCCGAGAGTAAATGTGGTATTGTGGTGACTGAGATGATTCTAGTTAAGAGTATTGATTTACTCCTCTCCAGGAGTTAGGCACAAGGCCAGTTTTTATCTTACTCCCACAAGTAAGATGTGACCCAAGGTCGGGTCAGGAAAGTGGGGTTTTAAAAGCCAACGCTAGAGAGGTGAGCACTCTGGCCATTAAAAATTACCTGGGCAGCCCCGTCGGCATTCCCCGGTAGGGGCGCCTCAGGCAGTAAGCAATAAACTTACTCCTCCTCAAAGAGGGGAGGCGAAGCCTGGGAGGGTGGACCTCCTAGAACTGCACAGGACAGACCCATAGACCGGCGTAAATCAAGCCCCGAAGGCCAAGACAATACTTGTTTATGGGGTGCAGTATCCATCGGAACAGATACTACACTTTGATCTTAGTCAAAAGGCCAAGTTTTCATCACTTTTAACCAAGGATGACCAACGACTTCCCATACCTCATACTTTTGATGGCCTTGTGCTTAATTTATGACAATGTAAAAACTGTCCCTTATAGCAAATACATAATTCAAAATGTAGTAGTTGTTCTGATACTACACTTGATCTTTTCTGTTCTCGATAAGCGAAGAAGAAATCCTTCTAGATTGAGGTAATTTTAATTTTTGTCCCAATCTAGAGTGCCACATTAAAATCCGACCTTGTATCTAACTCTGGCCCCGTCGATCGTGGAGAGACAAGTAAATAGGAACAATGTAGCCACTTCGAACTTAGTGAAATTCAAAAGTAAATAAATACTTACTGTTCTTTGATGGCTTTTATTTATGTTTCCTGGCGTTTAATTCGTAAACAAACGAAAACTCTAGAGAAAATGATCATTTTAAAAGAATCACTCGAAACGCCAAGAGTTTTAGACAAACAAAATGTCAGCGTTTCTCTCTCATCTCATTAAACCTTCGTTTAAATGTGATGGCAGATTAAAAGGTTCGATTAATAATTATAACCAAAATATGCAAATAAGAAATCTATATTTTAAGGTAAACAAAGGGAGAGAGGGGGAGGCTAGAAAAAGCGGTGTAAGGCGAAAAGAATCGCCTTTGAATTATTGAAACTCGGAACAAATTATCGACTAACGAACGTTTTTTTCTTACTTTTTCTTGGTAATTAAATGAATTATAATTTACTCAACAACAACAAATAATAGTTAATTAATAAAATGTCCTTTTTCAAAACAAATATGCAAATATCAGAAAGTTTCATGGCTTGACAGGCAGAGAGCAGGCTCAAGGCGTTTTTTTTTTATTGTTGTTGTTTTTTAAAACTTTAGGTACTTTGTTAGATTGGGACCCACGCTAAAAGTCCCACGACGTCGGTGCTTTCCAGAGGTTTACGTTAAACGCCGGAAAGCCCCGAAGTGAGATGAATAAGCAGACGACATCCAAACTTTCAAACTGAATAAAACGTTGAACTTGCAAATTGATTGAAACGCGCAAATAGAATAGAAAGTAATCCAAACTCCTTATCAATTCCTCATGTATTAAAATAATTTACACTGCCCTAACGCTAATTCCTAACCCTGCCTTAACCCTAATTTCTAACCCTGCCCTAACCCTAATTCCTAACCCTGCTCTAACCCTAATTCCTAACCCTGCTCTAACCCTAATTCCTAACCCTAATTCCTAACCCTAATTCCTAACCCTGCTCTAACCCTAATTCCTAACCCTAATTCTTAACCCTGCCTTAACTCTAATTCCTAACCTTGCCTTAACCCTAACCCTAAACCCTAACGAAATCAACAATAGTAATCAGTAAAAAAAAGTAAAAAATAAATACAAATTTTCGTGAAATAATTAAAAAAAAAAAACACTTGATTAACTTTTCACTTATTTCTTCGTTAAAAAAATAAATATTTCGTTCGCACAAATGTTTTGTTAACGCAAGCAACAGTAATAATAATAATAAAAAGTTAAAAAAAAAAAAAAACTTTTTAATTAAACACTTATTTGAATCACTGTTATTTCTTCGTTAAAAAAAAAAATTTATTTCATACAAAACTTTTTGCTTGTTTTGTCCCGTTTGTAAATCCAACCTCGTTTGTGTTTTTTGGGACGCAGGTAAGTCGACGGATTTTTCATTCGGCACTGTCCGGCGTTTAACGTAAACCGCCGGAAAGCACTGATGCTGAGGCACTTTTAGCGTGGGTCCTTATAAGGGTTTCCTCAAATAGTGGCTTTGAAGAGGCGTTCATAAAGCCAAATCAATTTATGGCCGGGGGGGGGGGGGGGGGTCTCGAACAAAGGGGTAAACCAAAGTGGCGATGGATTGCCGGACGAAGGTTATGAGAGAGATGCCTTTATGGCGGTATGTAATTCCCGTTGTTCGAGGTGGCCCGACCACGTGTGGATAAAATTAACAGAATAAATCAAACAAAAGAGAATAAAGTAAAACATTATTATCATTATATCGGAAATTATATTGGAAAGAAGGCGAAGGAATAATAAAGCTACACACACAAGAATAGTATTTAATAAAATCAACAATTAGAGTAAAATATTTATATTAAACAAAACAATTTATTTTGATAAGACATTTTGTAAAGCTATCAGTTACAGAAAATGTTTGAGTCCATTTTTAAGGAGTGAAAAGTTTTGTTTGTTACATGAGTGAAATGTCCGGTTTGTTTATGTTCGTGTTTGTATGAATGCGTATATGCGAGCTTGTTTGATGTAAAGTGATGTATTTTGTGGCAATTGTAATGTGTGCGCGCTTGAAAGAATAGTTTGTTATTCGTGGTAGGAATTAAAAGAGATTACCTACTTTTTGACTTTTGCTTCTCCCACCTCCTTGGTCGAGCGGAGGCGGGGAGCATGGACAATGATCTCCTCAGTGCCTGCTGGCCGAAAATCGAAGAGAAAAAGAGCGAAAAGAGACTGTGCCACTTGTTGCGTCCCCCTTTATAGGGATCAAGTCACGCGTGATCAAGCTGGACTGTTGGTCCCTGATTGGCTGGAATCTTCGGCCAACGTGTTTTCACAAGATAACCTTTTCTTCTCTATCTCAGAGATGTTGATCACACAGAGAAAGAAAAGAAGTCGCAACAAATATCCACTTGGCGTGTAATAGACTCTTCCCTTCATCGACAGTGGTGATGCTCTTCTGATTAGTAATGGAAGCAGTTCCCTGAACTTACTTCATCCACTCCTAATTCTTGCAATCACACTAGCACCTGACTGCCCTACCACAAGTACATGTGATGTGGGTCTTCTTCCTATTAGTATTGGCATGTTATAATTCTAGTGTAGTCTGTTGGTGAGGGTGCAAAGCCATAATGTACAATTTACATGCATAACAAAACCAACACTCAGATATTGTATACAAGTGACTGTTGGACATGGGTGTGTGTGAGTGTCGTTGGGATATTGTAGCTAGTGTCACTACGTCCGATCCAACTCTCCATCTCTCACCTTCTAAATCTCAGCTAAAACTAACTCCGACGTTTACGACTCTTTCTTGTCTCTTGCCGATCTCCCCGTCATGATCATTCACTGTCAGGTTCCATTGCCGATTTGCCCGTCATGATCATGCACTGTCGAGCTCTGTCACTGATCTGCGTTCAAAAGCCAGTGCCTCCAAATATAATTACATTCATCCAGAAATCCGATACATCCTGTTTTCCCTCAACTTACCACCGGAAACTAGTGGCATCCTTTTATTCTTCATCTTATTTGTGCAATTGTTACCTGTCCATCCAGAAAGTTAACAAATAATTGTTATGGCGTCACTGGTCTATGGAGTTAAATAGATCAGCAGGTCTTTTTATTGTTATTTATTTTTCTAACTAATCTCCCGGTGATCGTAGCTTTAATGTATTGATTTTTAAATAAGAATAACAATTTTAATTTGATTTAATTTTGCAGTACGGGAGGGGGAGGGGTAAAAAGCGATTTAACTCTGATCTCCATCACCGGTTACTTTATTTTTT
Source organism: Sepiola atlantica (assembly GCA_963556195.1). Classification (NCBI taxonomy): domain Eukaryota; kingdom Metazoa; phylum Mollusca; class Cephalopoda; order Sepiida; family Sepiolidae; genus Sepiola; species Sepiola atlantica. Next base: position 21,599,704 of record OY744523.1, on the reverse strand, counting down.
TAGTACCGCCATGCTAAAAGTTAACATTAATTTCGGCCATAAATTGCTGTTTTTAATCGATTTTCTTATAACTAGAACAAAGTTTAAGTAACAATAATTTGTTTTGGGAATAGTACTCTGACCTGTAAACACTAAAATGCCCCAATTAGTCGCCATTCACCGAAACAAAATCACTCAATGGATCGCCTACTTAAAACCCATTTATACAATAAGAATTAGGGAGTTGGGGAATAATAAAATTCTTATATAAAAAATGAAAAATATAGAACTGACTTTAAACCTTGTTGCAATGAAAAGTAGTAACTAACCCCCCTCCCCCCGCCACAGACGCTTTCTAAATGTGTCAAGTAAGCAGATTTACCAGTTTAAAACTTGAAGCAGGTTTTAAAAGTATTATTCTGAATACACTTGCTTCCGAAATTACGAAAACAGGCGTGCATATCTGACAAATTGGGCTAACCGTCACCTAAGGGGGTAGGAAAAGGGAAATTATCAAAACAACAGAAAGGGGCAAAATAAAAAAAGGGGCCTATGGTATAATACATACTAAGTTAAAAAGGGAAATGATCAAAACAACAGAAAGGGGCAAATAAAAAAAAGGGGCCTATGGTATAATACATACTAAGTTAAAAAGGGAAATGATCAAAACAACAGAAAGGGGCAAATAAAAAAAAGGGGCCTATGGTATAATACATACTAAGTTAAAAAGGGAAATGATCAAAACAACAGAAAGGGGCAAATAAAAAAAAAAGGCCTATGGTATAATACATACTAAGTTAAAAAGAGAAATGATCAAAACAACAGAAAGGGGCAAATAAAAAAAAGGGGCCTATGGTATAATACATACTAAGTTAAAAAGGGAAATGATCAAAACAACAGAAAGGGGCAAATAAAAAAAAGGGGCCTATGGTATAATACATACTAAGTTAAAAAGGGAAATGATCAAAACAACAGAAAGGGGCAAATAAAAAAAAGGGGCCTATGGTATAATACATACTAAGTTAAAAAGGGAAATGATCAAAACAACAGAAAGGGGCAAATAAAAAAAAAAGGCCTATGGTATAATACATACTAAGTTAAAAAGAGAAATGATCAAAACAACAGAAAGGGGCAAATAAAAAAAAGGGGCCTATGGTATAATACATACTAAGTTAAAAAGGGAAATGATCAAAACAACAGAAAGGGGCAAATAAAAAAAAGGGGCCTATGGTATAATACATACTAAGTTAAAAAGGGAAATGATCAAAACAACAGAAAGGGGCAAATAAAAAAAAGGGGCCTATGGTATAATACATACTAAGTTAAAAAGAGAAATGATCAAAACAACAGAAAGGGGCAAATAAAAAAAAGGGGCCTATGGTATAATACATACTAAGTTAAAAAGGGAAATGATCAAAACAACAGAAAGGGGCAAATAAAAAAAAGGGGCCTATGGTATAATACATACTAAGTTAAAAAGGGAAATGATCAAAACAACAGAAAGGGGCAAATAAAAAAAGGGGCCTATGGTATAATACATACTAAGTTAAAAAGGGAAATGATCAAAACAACAGAAAGGGGCAAATAAAAAAAAGGGGCCTATGGTATAATACATACTAAGTTAAAAAGAGAAATGATCAAAACAACAGAAAGGGGCAAATAAAAAAAAGGGGCCTATGGTATAATACATACTAAGTTAAAAAGGGAAATGATCAAAACAACAGAAAGGGGCAAATAAAAAAAAGGGGCCTATGGTATAATACATACTAAGTTAAAAAGGGAAATGATCAAAACAACAGAAAGGGGCAAATAAAAAAAAGGGGCCTATGGTATAATACATACTAAGTTAAAAAGAGAAATGATCAAAACAACAGAAAGGGGCAAATAAAAAAAAGGGGCCTATGGTATAATACATACTAAGTTAAAAAGGGAAATGATCAAAACAACAGAAAGGGGCAAATAAAAAAAAGGGGCCTATGGTATAATACATACTAAGTTAAAAAGGGAAATGATCAAAACAACAGAAAGGGGCAAATAAAAAGAAAGGGGCCTATGGTATAATACATACTAAGTTAAAAAGGGAAATGATCAAAACAACAGAAAGGGGCAAATAAAAAAAAGGGGCCTATGGTATAATACATACTAAGTTAAAAAGGGAAATGATCAAAACAACAGAAAGGGGCAAATAAAAAAAAAGGGGCCTATGGTATAATACATACTAAGTTAAAAAGGGAAATTAAACAAATTAAGCAGCAGGACGCAAATGTTGTTTTTAAGTATCGACTCTCTTGGCCAAAAGCGGAAATCAGTAGTTTCTTTTATAAAACCAGAGCCATTCCTAATTTTGCACGTAATATAAAAGCTTTATTCTGAATACACCTTTTCCGAAATTACGAAAACGAATTTGCATATCTGACAAATTCGGCCAACCGTTACCTAATGGAAAGCAAAACAAAAGAAGGGGGAAAAATAAAAAAAGAGGCATATGCTATAATACATACTCTAACTAAGTTAGAAAGGAAAATTAAACAAATTAATAATCCTAAAGTAGTCTTCTGTGAATGTTGTTTCTAAGTATCGACTCTCTTGGACAACCAGAACCATTCCTAAATTTTGCACGTAATTTTAAATCTTTAACAAACAGCTTTATTTCTTTCTAATCGTTTTTTTTTCTTTCAGACCTGGCGCACATGAGAAAGTCCTTCAAAATAGCCTTGACCTCTGGTTCAAAGGTCAGTATCACTTACATGATAAGAGACATTCACAAACTACTGTACGTATAGTGACAGTACAGTGAACGCACGTACACACAAGTTCACACACACTCTCTCCCACTGATAAAACAGAAACAAGCTAATATACACACATCTATAAGGCCTACTTAATTTACGCACACTGTCACACGGAAACTCACACAGTTCCAGCTGAAACAGACATGTCTGCTCAACTTTTTCTTATAAACAAACAGTCTACTTGATGGCGGCTTTCCAAATGCATAACAGTAAGCCACCATCAAGTAGACTGTTTCTCTTTTATTTCATTATTTGATTTTTCAAAACAAAACATACACTACCTTAACCCTAACACTAAGTCCGGGTGGAAACAAATTAATATTTGTAAAAGGCGATATACTTTAATAAATAAAACGAATGTCTCTTTTATTTGTTTAAAATTGTAGCAATTTTATTCTTAAACACTGTTCAAAAATGTAAAATATAAACGATAAATGTGTGATGAAGGTTGAAAAAGTTTTTGCATATGAAAACAGCTTGAGCGTTAAATTTGATTTCAAAGTTCCGTGTGTGTGTGTGTGTGTGTGTGTGGGTGTGTGTGTGTACATACTTGGGTTAAGCTGTTATTGTCAGAAGACAGCAGCCGTGCTTAAAAAGTGGATGCTGGGCTTAGCACTTCAAGTTGTGTGTTTTTGTTGTTGTTGCTGTCTTCATCGAGAGCCGAGGCGAGTCATTGGTGTCGCCAGGAACTCTGATTTCTTTTGACCAATTCACTGTTTTTATAAAGTTTATTTAGCACCTAATTGTTACCTTCCAATTAAAAACATGAGTTCCAATTCTGATCAACATCTGTATGTACTTATTTTACTAGCAACTGACCGCAAGGTGATTCCCTCTTCAAGAAGAAAGAAAGAAATGAAAAGAAGAGGAAGAATAGGAAAGAAGAAGAGAGAGTAAGCCGAACGAACCTAGAAAGAAAAGGAGTAACTAGCACTTTTCTTCAATGCTCGTTTGTCTCATCGATTTAACCCGATCTGCCATAAACCCTAACACTAGCTTTAAGTCCGGGTGGAAACAAATTAATATTTCTAAAAACAATTGGTAAAAGAGAAACATGATGCCGGCGATATACTTTAATAAATAAAACGCATGTCTCTTTTTTATTTATTTAAAATTGAAGCAATTTTATTTTTAAATATTTAATGGCATATATTTTATTGGACGTTTCATTTCATTTCAATTTCGGCACAATCTTTTCGGACAACCTGATATATTATAGGTATATTTTTTGTACTTTTTTATTTAAGAATTCACAGACAATTTACCAAAGAAAGAATTTTTAGAAATTAAAATTATGTTATGCGTTCTCAGCATCTTTAACTTTATAACATCAACATTTCCCCCGATTCGAATAGATTTTTTCATCTAACGTAAAATTCTTCACGTTTCTGGACACTCTGAACTCTCATTATCTATTAACTCTTTACTTTTAGTTGTCCTAACAAGTTGTCAATAAAATTTATGTATTCAGATGTATGGATAGACTTTGTTATTCTTTCTTTTCTATGGCTTAAACAGTCTAATAGGGTCAGAAATAGACATGTTCGTTTGGGAAGTTTGAAATCCTTGTGCCTAACCAACATCCAAGTACCAATTAAAACCAACACCTGTCACCCGACAGTCCCTAAGTTCTCATGTATCTTTCGCCAAAGTTACCAAAGAGATTTTCATTTAACCTCTTCTTCTTCTTCTTCTTCTTCTTTTCATTTGACGCAACTTTTCCCATGTTCAGGGTTCAGACGTTTTCTGATATTATGCAAGCTCACTCTATAGTTCTCACGGGCGAGCAGGCGAGCAGTCTCCAAATTCCACTCTGTACGGTCTTGTTCAATCACTTGCTTCCTAGTTTTCATTGGCCGGACAACCCTAACCCTGCAATTAAAGATTTTCATGCTTCTGCAACGGTTAATCCAGGAGGATGAACCCTAACCCACATAACCATATCAGTTTACAAATAAAATGTAGTGCTTTCAGCAAATCCTCTGACCTGATGTCTTGGGTTTGGTTAGATTTCACATTGCACATCCATCTAATCATGAATCTGCCATTGCGCTACAATCTGGTGAGAGAGGGTTGGGTGAAGGTCCAGCATTCACTGTCATATAACATGATGCTTCTATAGCGGCAACTACAAGCGACCACAACAACAGCAGTAGCAACAGATTCCGGTTAACGATTTTTAATCTATTCTCAATTTCTGAGCTCGGTGATGATTGGTGCAAGCATTTAACTTCCTTTCTGGCTTGCCCAAGAACATGCTATCTCTCAGGCTAGCTGAGCACGTGATGGGAGATGCTAAAAAGGATAGCCCACTATTTACGTCGTTCTCTTTTCTTGGCCAGGGCACAGAACTCCACGCATCTCGAACCAACCTCTAAACTTTTCTCTTGGAACTCAACCAAAAGTCTCCAGGCCGTTTGGACCTTGGGTTCGACTTCGACAAGAATACCCAAGAATCTAATATGGCGACCGCTGAACACACATAGACTTAATGTAACACACATCACCCCCTTCTTTCTTTTGTGAAGATAGCTTCGCTCGGCTCTCCAGTGGGCAGGAGAGAGGGTGACAGACGTCTTTCTTGGTTATTGCCAGAGAAGTCTCTGACTACGAATCCTGATGAGGCTGAAGTTATCCTTCAGAGGACAGATGAATTAATACACCTTGGAAACTGATTGTGTTTGACTAAATTACATAACAAGGATTGTCTCCACAAAGAGAAAAAAAATGTTTTGTCTATAACTGCAACAGATCAGACCCCTTTTTATTCACTGGTATGGGAGCGCCAATGAAACAATACCCCCCCCCCACCCCCCGAAAAAGGAGATAATAAAATAATGGAAGAGTGCCTTCTAAGACCGAGCAGAACTATGCCCTTTTGATTTTAGCTCTAAGGCTGCAAGACGACTTTATTAGCAGTTCAAAGTTCAGAAACCTAACCTATGTCATCGACAGTATAACTGTATTCGGTCTGTTAACAAGGAGTGGGAAATTGTAAACAGGTCACGGCTTGTACTGTGTGGCAGGTGATATATGTGCAGTAAACTATCCTGTATGCAAATATTATATGTGCAGTAAACTATCCTGTATGCAAATATTATATGTGATATATGTGCAGTAAACTATCCTGTATGCAAATATTATGTGATATGTGCAGTAAACTATCCTGTATGCAAATATTATATGTGATATATGTGCAGTAAACTATCCTGTATGCAAATATTATATGTGATATATGTGCAGTAAACTATCCTGTATGCAAATATTATATGTGATATGTGCAGTAAACTATCCCGTATGCAAATATTATATGTGATATATGTGCAGTAAACAATCCTGTATGCAAATGTTATATGTGATATATGTGCAGTAAACTATCCTGTATGCAAATATTATATGTGATATATGTGCAGTAAACTATCCTGTATGCAAATATTATATGTGATATATGTGCAGTAAACAATCCTGTATGCAAATATTATATGTGATATATGTGCAGTAAACTATCCCGTATGCAAATATTATATGTGATATATGTGCAGTAAACTATCCTGTATGCAAATATTATACGTGATATATGTGCAGTAAACTATCCTGTATGCAAATATTATGTCATATATGTACAGTAAACTACGCTGTATGCAAATATTATATGTGATATATGTGCAGTAAACTATCCTGTATGCAAATATTATATGTGATATATGTGCAGTAAACTATCATGTATGCAAATATTACATGTGATATATGTGCAGTAAACTATCCTGTATGCAAATATTATATGTGCAGTAAATTATCCTGTATGCAAATATTATATGTGATATATGTGGAATAAACTATACTGTATGCAAATATTATATGTGATATATGTGCAGTAAACTATCATGTATGCAAATATTACATGTGATATATGTGCAGTAAACTATCCTGTATGCAAATATTATATGTGATATATGTGCAGTAAACTATCCTGTATGCAAATATTATATGTGATATATGTGCAGTAAACTATCCTGTATGCAAATATTATATGTGATAAATGTGCAGTAAACTATCCTGTATGCAAATATTATATGTGCAGTAAACTATCCTGTATGCAAATATTATATGTGATATATGTGCAATAAACTATCCTGTATGCAAATATTATATGTGATATATGTGCAATAAACTATACTGTATGCAAATATTATATGTGATATATGTGCAGTAAACTATGCTGTATACAAATATTATATGTGATATATGTGCAGTTAACTATCCTGTATGCAAATATTATACGTGATATATGTGCAGTAAACTATCCTGTATGCAAATATTATATGTGATATATGTGCAGTAAACTATATAACTATTACCATATTCGGTTTGTTAATGTTGTTCTAATCTTATTTTCTTGTACCGATCTCATATACAACATCCATTTTTACTTATCAGCTCTAATTTTGTTAGATATGTATTCTGAATAGCCAATTTTATTACTTTAACGTTGGTTCATGTTCAGAACAATAAAAATGTAATTCAGTGTATACGTATAGGTGCGAAGGTAAACAGTTTAAATGTTTCAGTAATAAAGTGTATTCACAGTGTTATATATTGAACGGGTAGATTCCCTAGCATATAATTTAGTTAGTTGAGAATAACAGAAAATGGAAACCATTGTGGGATTAGCAGAGGTTAACTCGATTATCCCGGTTGAAAATTACTTAGACGTAGACTTAGGTACTCCCATGTCCTGAGTCATATGAGACAGTCAAAGTAATTAATCGCATTCATAAAAATTTGAATTTGGCATAGTTTTGCCTGTTGTCGTAGCAAGAATATTTTACAGGGACAAGTTGCTAACCTGAAGCCAAACCACTAGATATTGACTTTGTTGTTTTTGTTGCAATACCCGTTCCTTCGGGGGACCTGGTAGCATTAAACAAAACACAACGATAGAGACAAGGACGTGCTCGAGAAACTCTGTTTCTTTATTCTTCACCACCAGCTGGTGTAAGTTGGGTATACACACATATATATAATTAAATATTTTGTTAGCAAAAGTCCTTTGGCATTATTGTTCTTTCCCTTGTCTTACAAAGAAACCTCTCTTTTTTACCTTGATGGCGCTTGATTTTCGAATCTACCGAACATAGGTTATTTTAACAAAAACCAGGAAGAGTGATTTACCTTGCAACCTAGAGGGAAGCACGACAATAAGTTCTGTAGCAGTCTGCTCCCGGAATCTAAAGAAAGGCTTGTGATCCCCACGCCAGTTGTTGACGGTAGTTTAGCCGTGGTGGGGGTACCTCTTTTCGGGGCTGACCCACGACAAGTTTTTCTCTATATCCTCCCAACTTGATCTCTGCTACGTAAGTGCTCCTTCTTCCTTCATTTAAAACCGCCGTTTTAATTTCTGACTTTGCACTTCGGGTGCCTTCTTCTTCTGACCTCGTGCACCTGATTCTTTTAAAAGTTACCGAGTCGTTTTTTTACGACATCATACTCCGAAATGAACTCATCGACCTCACACACTTGGGCTCGTTCAAAGGTCACCGATTGATTTCCGTTGTTTTTTTAGCCTAATTGACAATCTATCTAGTCTTCGGATTTTCTTCATTATTGTGGAGTCATGCCCTTAGCCTCCTTGTGACGTCTTATGTGTTAGTACTCAACATGTCTGCATCATAATTGTACATTTTTAAAGTGGAGCGAAAATTTCAAACCCTAACCCACACCGTTGTTGTTGTTATTTTATTTTTTAAAAACGTCATGAAACCTACGACCTTTGGCTGTTCGGAGGCTAAAAACAGATATGACATTACATGGCTGAGAGATAGAGAAAAATAAAAAGCGGAGACAGTTAATTCTTCTTTCTTTCTTGTTAGTCGTCGTACACTGGATGATTGACCGTCATCATCTGTTAGTAGATAAAATAAAGAAATAATATCGGAACAGTTAAACAGAGGTGTCGCCAAGATCAAGTCCAAATGAATGTCAATATCTCTGTACAGTGTAAAAAAAAAAAACGTCGTTCAGTTCAACATAAAAAAAATCCAGCACTATTCTCTCCTTTCGTTCGCTTTACGATCCCACGTTCAGAACGATCTCCACATCTCTCCCTGAATCTTAATTTTCCTTCTCTTATTAAAAAAAAAATGCGACACATGCAAACCAACTTAATTTGCATAAATCTCGCACTCGACACCGCTGCCCGGATCTTAAAATAAAAACCTTATTTGACTTTCTGACGCCTTTCTCCTCCCACTCCTCTTTCTTTTTTGTCGTCAGCGAGCGTTTTCGGGTTCGCTCCACACACACAGCATACCAGACGCTGCCTCTTTGAACAGCGCCGACAAGTGTCTGCATTTACATCAGTCGGCTGCTCTCCGTTACAAGGAGTCGTCGTACACTGGATGATTGACCATCATCATCTGTGCCACTGCTTTCGCTCTATTATTGATGCTATTGTACAAGTCATACGTGGGCAAACTATTTTCTTTTGCGCAAGATTACCCTTCCATTCAGTGTGATTGATATATTATGCAATCAGAACAATTTGCGTGGGACGCACTTCGGCTTAACTGTTGGTACATTGTTTTCCTGCTTTTCATCAGTCGGATTATAAACATCAAACTGAATGGACATGCAATAGTAGTATTCCAGCATATGTTTGACATGTGCGGGACAGTTAGGTGTAAGACCCAACCAGGGTAGAGTAATGCACGCTTGCTCGACTTTGAGCGCTTTGGGATTTCTTCTTAACCTATAACTTAAACCTGTTCATGGTCTCTTGCTGTTTGTTGGTTAAGCGATGTATGAATAACACTGATAGAAGAGTTTCTGTTTTATAATAAAACTAATGGTAACCCCCCTTTCTCTACTTAATGAACTCTTCTATCGTATACAATGTTTACCTTTTTCTGGTCATTCTTATTGTTGTTATGTTGTTTATTTACCTTTTACCTATCATTCTTATTGTTGTTATGTTGTTTATTTACCTTTTACCTATCATTCTTATTGTTGTTATGTTGTTTATTTACCTTTTACCTATCATTCTTATTGTTGTTATGTTGTTTATTTACCTTTTACCTATCATTCTTATTGTTGTTATGTTGTTTATTTACCTTTTACCTATCATTCTTATTGTTTATCCTTTTCTTATTGTTCAAATGTTGTTTACTTTTAGCCTTTGAAAACAAAAATTGTTTTTGTTTTATTTTTTATTGGAAATAAATTACTAGTAAATTCCTATTTAAGTGAACTACATTATTTTGAGTGAAATACGCTTCAGCATGGTTTTGGCATTACTTCCTAAACTTACTTAAAACACTAATTTATAGCAAGTTTCATCATACACATGAAACGCCAAAATTAAAGTTATCCAGAAAATTATAGTCGCCATCTTTATACAAAATTTCAGAAAAAGGCTAGCTAAAAAGAACGATGGCTCTAATTATTTTCTTGTGAAAGGACCTATACATCGGCTATAAAGTCCGTGTCCATTGTACGATATAGGTATAATAGTATGGTGAACATTATTATCGGTGCATGCAAATGAATAAAAATAGAAAGAACGAACTCAATTTTATAATTTTTTATTGAAAGTCATTCAATTCTAAAATTATGGACCTGAGTTATCGTTCTTTAGCCTCTTTCTGAATTTGTTTATAAAGATGGCAACTATATTTTTCCGGCCTAGTTTTCATCTCGGCATTTCACATGTATGATAAAACTTGCTGAGTGCTTTTAACGTTATATTTTTGCTAAGACATGAGTGCTAAAACCCATTCCACTCTAAAGAATTTTCCGTGACTGAAATAGGAATTAACTAAAAGTATTAATAATTTTTAAATAAAAACAAAATGACTAAACGTTACTATTCACGGCATAAATTATTTTAAACCAAATACAGTTGGGAAATATGTCAACAAAAAAATTTAATAGAAGATATAAGAATTTTCAGTTGCTGTAAATATTGGTTGTGAGTAAAGTAATAACGGGTCCGGTAACTTACTTTCAGAAGAAAACAAGATGTTTGATCCCTTATTACTTTACTCACAACCAATATTTACAGCAATTTAAAATGCTTATATCTTCTATCTTCTATTAAATATCAAATATTAAAATATTTTTACTGCAATCGCATCACCAATGAGTAGGTAAATCAAAATAAACTGTTTTTTTGTTTTTATATATACTTTTATTCACCCCCAAACAATTGCCACTGAAGCGTAAGGAGCTACTGTGATATGGGGACGATATCCATAGGGGAAACCTGGGTGGGGAGTTGAGCAGCATTACGTTAAAATTTTTGCATGTTATTACAATCTGGGAAACAGAGGGCAGCCAAGGAATTCCAAAGGCAAGCAATCTGAGGAAAGAGGCTATTGGAATAGAAAAGCTTCCGGCATCTAGGTACCTTTACAGAGAAGGGGTGTGATTTTGCTGCTAATCGGATGAATCAAGGGTATTACGTTGAGGAGGCACAAGTGCATTTCTTCATTACTATAGCAGAGATAAGATCTGATCCACATGCTTTGGAGGTGTCAAGAATTTTTATTATATCCCGGATATGGGAAGGTGTGACAATCAGACCATCTAGTTCAAATATTGCAAACTCAGGAAGAAAATGTCGAAACGCATTATTTAAATGTGACAAATGTTTATATGGACAAATTGATTACATTTAAACAATTTTGAACCAATAAATGAAACGTTATCGAACAATTTCGGAAATGAAAGGAAACAAGAGATTTTAAAAAACATATATATATATATATATATATATGATTGGAAAACCAAAAGTAATGCAATGTCTGTTCAGGTCAGACACATCCGTTTAAGATGTTCCTGGAAAATTAGGATTTTTAATTAGAAGGGATGTGTGGCCAATGGCAAAAAATGCTGAAATCAAGATGAATTACCCAACCTGCTATTAGTCATAATTACCACTAAAAATAGAAACATTCTTTAACTTTCCCATTGTTATTTACATTTGCCGCAATATTCATTTATAGTCGAATCGATTAGTTTTGGAATTTTCTTAAATAACTGAAATGAGTTTCTAAGAAAGTAAAAATTTAGAGAAAGACCTTGAGCACGCATGTGAGGGGAAGGAGACAGGATGTCATTCTTTGATGAAACAAAAGTCTTTTACATCTCTTACACACATGACATATCATTTGAAGCATGACAAAATCAACATTTTAAGAGAGAATTATCATAAAAGGGGAAAGTGAGGCTAGACAAGAGTGAGAAAAAGAGGAGGAAGAATAAAGCGAGAGAGAGGAAGAAAGAGAAAAAATCAAATAAGGACTTGGTAGAAGTCAGCTTTTTCTTATTTATCAAAAACAACGGATTTTGACCAAAAAAGGAGAAAACTCACATTTAGTTATTTAAGCGGAAATTAGTTTTTTCTGGTGTAAAAAGTGGAATTCTACTTTTTCGGAATAAAAAAAAAAGCGGAATTCCACAGCACAGACTAAAATCAATCATTACATTAAAAGAACATTTGTTGTAAGGAATTTTAATAGAAATTAGTTTATATATTTACATCTATAAACATTTGTGTACATTTATCATATGTACCCTCAAAGAGAAACTCTGTGTAAAATTTGACCCACAAACATCACAATGAAAAGGTTTTTCTCCAGTGTGTCTTCTCATATGTTTTTTCAAAGTTGAACTATCTGAAAACATGGTTCCGCAAATTTCGCAATCATAAGGTTTTTCACCGGTATGTTTTCGTATATGTTTCTTTAAGTTAGAAGTTTGGGAAAATTTTGAACCACAAATATCACAACTATATGGTTTTCTTCCAGTATGCTTAAAGACGTGTGACCGCAGGCCTGACTTTCTGAAAAATCTAGCTCCACAGATGTCACATTCGAATGGTTTTTCTCCTGTGTGTAAGAATTCATGACTTTTTAAACTTACATTTTGTGAGAATTTAGCGCCACAAACCTCACAATGAAATGGTTTCTCCCTTAATGTTTAATTTTACTTCAGTCGAAGTTCTCAGAAATCAAGGGGCCCCTTCCTGGGGCTAACACTTGATCTCTATATGAGATACATGGATACCCGAGTATTCTATTAAAATTCTCCTTTATTTCTCAAGCATTGAGTTAGTAAAAAAGTTAAGAATAATTTCTTCTCTCCCCAACTGACCAGTCAATATGTCATAGTATATCTTTCTTGTGGTCTGTTGATCTTACCGGATTCCAGGACAAGAATTCATCTAGTCTGGTGGAGTATCCAGCACGTGGTGTTACTTGAGGTAACATCACTAGGAGAAGATGCACTATTCCTCGTACGAGGGGGATATTATTTGTGCTGCGGATACTATGTAATTTGAATATTTGGTCAGGGTTTACTTGTAGAGGTAAGTATCCTCATGTCAGGTTGTCCTGACAAACCCTTGTACAGAGAGACCGAAGACACTCGAGGATAGTGTCTAGTAGGTAATTGTAAATGTCTTTTCAAGTGTGAATTTTGGGAAAATAGAGATCCACAGATGTTACATTCAAAATGTTTCTTTCCCATATGTATATTCATGTGTCTGTTTAAGGTTGACCTGCGAGAAAATATTTTGCCACAGATTTCACATTCGTAAGATTTTTCTTTTGAATGGGTATGCGGGTTTTTTTGGAGACTTGAATTTTGAGTAAAGTGTAAGTAGCAAATTTCACACTGGAATGTTTTTTCTCCTCTGTGTGTTCGCACAAGCCGCATCTGATTAGACTTTCGAACAAAGTGTTTCTTACATAGACTGCATTGTACATTATTGTTCTCATTCGAAAGTCTTTGGTCTGAGTTATCAGAAATATTTGAAACAATATCTTCAGTTTTGATATTTGCTTTCCCAGAGGGTTCCATATTCATATTTATATTCAGCACATCTCTACAACTGGCCAGTTTCCTTATGTAAAACACACACTGAAACCTTTCTATCCGTGGAAGATGTAAAACCTGAAGAAAGGAAAAAAATCATTTATATATATTAAATAATTTCATTTCATTTTCAACAAGAAGACACAAATACAAATAATTTATTAAATAATTTTAAAAAAAATTTCACCTGACAACTCCCAAAAGTGCCCCCTTTGAATCCTTTAACATTTTTAAACGAAAATAACTATGGAGAAATTACCAAAGATATTTCATAGTGAACAAGCAACTTGATCGCCCACCCTAATAAACAGGATTGAGACAGAGAAAGCCACCATTCGCCCATGCATGGAGTATTATTGTACCATCTGGGCTGGAGCATCAACCACTAATCTCTCCCTTTTAGACAGGGTCCAAAAAAGAATCTCTAATCTAATATGCCCCGCACTGTCAACCAAGCTCCAACCCCTGTCCCATCGCCGCAATGTTGCATCCCTGTGATTGTTTTACAAGTACTTCAATGGAATGCACTCCAACGAACTTGTGGCACTGGTTCCCTCCTCCACGTAAATATCCCCAACCAACCCAACAATCAGCAAAATCCTACCCCTTCACTGTGGAGGTCTATAGATACCGGAAGGCTTTCTACTTTAATAGCTCTTTTTCTTGCTAGACTTTGGAATTCTCTCCACGCTCCCTGTTTCCCCGACTGTACCAACATGCAGAAATTTAAATGTGGGGTGAACAAACATCTTGCTGCACGACTCCAGTTAGGATATCCCTGTAGGTATGGTCCCTAATTGACATTACCTCTTTATGTCTCCGTGACAATTGCCTTGTCTGGGGTGAACAATAACAACAAAAAAAAGAGATATATATATAGAGACTGTGAGATCGTTTCTTTTGGGGTTTTTTTTTACAAACGAGTCCCCACTTATCAAGGCCCACAGGCCACTCGAGGATAAGGATTATTGAGTTTGACAGGCACCGTTACTATTTAAGAGGATGGCTCAACAAGAATTTGTTTACATTGGATTTGAAAATAGCAATGTTATAGTCAGTCGGGAAGTAGCCCGTGATACTGTGTTCCAGACGGGCAGTTCTAGGAAAGAAACTTTGCTCATGAAAGTTTAACTTCTTTTTTTTTTTTTAAACATATTTCACCCCAAACAAGGCATGCCGTCACTGTAGACGTAAGGGGTTACTGAGAATTAGGGTGTAGGTTTTGGGTGTCATCCTGAGTTGGGAGCAGTGTAGCGAGATGTTTGTTTACATTAGTTTTAAACCTCTGCATGTCGGTACTGTCGGGGGAAACGGGGAGCAGGGAGGGAGTTCCAGAGGCCGGCAGTACGAGGAAAGAAGCTATTGGAGTAGAAGGGTCTCCGGCATCTGGGGACCTCCACAGTGAATGGATGGGATTTAGCTGATTGTCGAGTTGGTCTAGTGTATTTACGCCGAGGGGCTACCAGAGTAGCCAGTTCTGACAGTGGTTGTAGCTAGACGGTTTTTGTTGTGAATGCTTACAGGGAGGCACCATAGATTTGACTAATTCCTAACTGTATTTCCTTTAAAATAATTTATGTCGGTAATAGTAATGATTACCGAAAGTCAACTTTATTTATTTATTTTTTTAGAAAGATTTTCAACTAATAATTATTTTTTGATGGGCTAATTTTAAAAAACTTTATACGTAATTTAACCCATAGGGTGTCGTCTGCCTTTTCACATTTTTTGGCACTTGTGCAGTTTAGTAAACAGTGTCAGATAATTCACAGGAAGTAACAACCAATAGATTAAAACATTTAAATATTTTTTTTATTTAATAAAATATAGCTTCTGAAAAAATAAACATTGTAATAAAATAAACTTATTATTATTATTATTATTATTATTATTATTATTATTATTATTATTATTATTATGTTCGTTTTACAACATTTTAAATTATAAAACACAGATCACTGTCAATTTCAGAAACTATATTTTATTACAATGTTTTGGTGAAAATATTACTTTATTGAAAATAAACTTCATTTTATTACAATGTTTTTCGGTGCACTTGTGTTTCGTTCAGAAACTATATGTTATTAAATAAATAAATTTATTAAAATGTTTTCATCTATTAGTCGTTACTTCCTGTGGATTATCTGCCGCTGTTTACTTAACTGCACAAGTGACCAATTTTTTTTTTCGCGGCTTTCAAATCGTAAACTGCTTCGGCCGTTTCCGGTTTGTTTTATAAATCGCAATCGGAAACATGAAACACGAACAAAAAAACAAAAAAAAACATCAACATTAAAAAGTAAAAAGATTATATTAAATACTGACCCGTTTGTCCTTTGTAATGTCTCTTCGTTAAACATGGAACCAAAAACAATATCGCTTAATTTCTTTTGAAGCAATTTTTTATGAGAATAATAATAATAATAATAATAATAATAATAATAATAATAATAATAATAATAATAATAATAATAATAATAAGAAGATGAAGATGAAGAAGAAGAAGAAGAAGAAGAAGAAGCAAAATATTTAAGTACGTTGAATACACGTGGTGGTAGAAGTAAGAGTGACAGGGGGAGATAACCCGGTGGTCTTTACAAAGCTTAGACTTACTTTTTAATTGTTTCCATCGCCTAAAATCTTTCTTTATATATAAAACTTATTCGAAAAAAATAAAAGTAAAACAAACTGGGAAATATCTGTTTGGTGTACGTACATGTCACGGAATGAATATGTCGTATGCCAAAAGAATCATGTAAATCAATCAAGTAGTTTTTATTTTATAAAAGCAAATTAAATTTTACCGATAAACGGGTAATGTTTATCAGCGGCATTTTTGGTTATATTCAAGGTAGCTGAGGGAGATAACACCCAAAATTCAAGACTTTATTTCTCTATTTCGCAAAAGTTCGTATTATCTCCCTTGAATGTGGCATATGGCGCAGAAATTTCAACCTTATTCATTTATCGATAAAATTTGATTTTCTTGTATAAAATAAAAACCACTTTATTAATTTACGTGATTTTTGGTATAGGATATATTCATTCCGTCACAGGTACGTACATCAAACAGATATTCCTCAGTTTGTTTGTTGTTGTTTTCGAATGTGTTCGTACTTCTTGATAAGCACCTAATTGAATTCTACCAATATGCCTACTTCGCACTTTTATTTTACCTTGGCCTTCTCAAATGGTATTTATCTTGGAAAGACACCATTCACTCAAACTCCATGTCTATTTCCTTTTCTCCCACTTAAGTCTGACTCCCATTTAGAGATCGCCTCGCTTGTTTTCAGTGGAAAACAGTGAGCGATTAATTTCTTAGAAAATGTTAGGAAGGTCTAACTAACCTGTTTTTTTTTTCTTTTTGTGTGCCCCCCCCCCGCCCCCATTTTATTTCAATTAAATTTTATATCTGTATTTATATAAAGTTAGGTATGTGTATATGTTTATATATTTGTATGTACAGATTTGCTCTTAAACTAATTAACCGATCATTATGAATTTTGGAACACAGCTGCTAGTATTCGTATACTACCCACAAAGTATAAGGTGGCACAAGGCCGGAAGATGGAAGGGGAAAAAGCCAGGAGAAAAGAGCCAGACTGGCCATTAAAAATAGCCTGGGCAGCTCCGTCGGCATTCCTTGGTAGGGGCGCCTCAGACAGTTAGAGAAAAACTAACTCTTTCCCAAAGAGGGGAGGCAAAGCCTGGGAGGTTGGACCTCCTAGAACTACCCAAGATATATACCATAGTCCGACAGAAAAAGGGCCACCAAAATGGCCAGTTTCTGTCGGACTGATTGTCGTGCTTCTTGACATAACATTCCCCGGTAAATACGCGAAATAAAATTCTAATTTTAGGAAATACTTACTTGATAATACTTACTTGGTAATACTTACTTGGTAACCAAATTTTACGGAAAACCTTCCAGTAACTTTTTATTATTTAAGAAATTAAATTTCTTTCTTCGATTGATTATTCGAGTTAAGAAACACCATTTCGTTAATATAAGAGGGAGTAATTGCAATTGGTACTCTTTGATCCTGCTAGGTGTCGTTATTCAACACCTACCCACAATAGGAATATGTGACACAAAGTCGGAAAGTGAAATTTAAAAAGCCAGCGCCCGAGAAGGTGAGCACTGGCCATTAAAAATTGCTAGAGAAACCCCGTCGGCATTCCCCTGTAGGGGCGCCTCAGGCAGTAAGCAATAAACTTACTCCTCCCCAAAGAGGGGAAGCGAAGCCTGGGAAGGTGGACCTCCTAGAACTGCACAGGACAGACCCATAGACAGGCGTAAATCAAGCCCCGAAGGCCAAGACAATACCAGTCTATGGGGTGCAGTATCCATCGGAACAGATACTACACTTTGATCCCGACCAAAATGCCGAGAAAGTGTCAACTAGGTGTCACTAGGTGTCATGCTTCTTGGCTATTCTCTCAAATATTATCTCCTCCGTTAGAAAGGAGTGGTAGTTTATCGCCAATTGTCTGAGGCGTTCTCATCGAGGAATATCGATGATGACAATCACTCTTCCATTGGTAGCAAAAGCTGTCTTCTTTTGTGTAATGAGAGATCATCTTGTTCAGCAAACGGTGAAACGCATTTAAAAGAAAGATGGCTTCCTTTACAAAACACCTACCTATTTTATTAAATGAAGAGTCATATGCTGAATGGAAGCAAGATGTAGGCGTATGGTCTATATTTACAGATTTTTCTGAAGAGAAACAGGGCCCTGCTGTATTTTTGTCACTACGACAAAATATAAAAAAATGTGTTCCATATTTGGCAATTACGGATAGCAGTGGAGCAAATGGATTGAATATAATTATAGACAAATTGGGGCGAAATTTACTTACAGGATGAAAATATGATGGTATATATGTCATTTGAGGAGTTTTATTCCTACAAAAGGGTGTCCATGATTTTTTGGTACAATATGAATTTCTGTATAAAACATCATGAAAATTTGGAATTACTCTGCAAGAATGAGTCCAGGCCTTTTTTTGTTCTGAATGCAGCAAATGTATCAGAGAAAAACGAAAAATTAGCAAGGTAGTTAAGGGAGATAGCACCGAAAATTCAAGACTTTATTTCTCTATTTCGCAAAAGTTTGTATCATCTCCCTTGAATATGGCACATATGGCGTGGATATTTTAGCAAGAACCACGTGGTCAACAACGGGGGAGCTAGATTCCCTGTTTATAAGCTTGATTTATATACAGCAAAATGACGTTGACATATTGGTTCTCTTTAGATCACCAAAGTTAAGCAACGTTGAGCCTGGCCAGCAGCAGATGGGTGAACATTTCTGTTTATTACTAAGCAGCAGAGCGTTACTGCTGTCGACCATAGTCTATTTAGGCATGTGTAAACAGTGTGATGATGTATGGAAGTGAAACATGGCCAGTGAGGGTTGAGGACATGTGTTGCATGGAGAAAATGATATGATGATTGTGTAATGTGAGTTTTAAATAAAGACTTAAATCTGATGACCTCAGAGGAAGATTAAATCTGGACAGTATAGGGAGATGGGTGCCGAACAGAAGACATTGTTGGTTTGGTAACATTGAAAGAATGGATGAGAGTTCTTGGGTCAGTGGATGTAGAACAGATTAGGTAGCAGGATCAGGTGGCAGGGGAAGACGAAGGAGAACATGGGAGGAAGTGATAAGGGTGGATTAGAAAGAAAGAAGGATAAATAAAGACCTGGCCAGAGAGAGGTTAGTTTGAAGGTCATGTTAAACCGAATATGAGGAATGATTATAATGATAATGATGATGATGATGATTATGATTTCACATCATTGTATTTTCTTTTAGCAGAGATACCCAGCGTTGCCCATGTGGAAGGATAGCATTGAGTGTAACATACATGGCTAAAATAAACCAGGTAAATTACCATTTACAGGACTTAATTCATGAGATGGTACTAACTGTGTGAGCATTATTTCTATATAACTAATGAGTATTTTATATCCTGCGTCTACATTTTTAGCGACCATGTGTGCAAGTATATTTCCCGAACACAAGGCTGCCATTTTTGTGTTATCTTGTGTTAAATTTCTGCATGTTGGTACAGTCGGGGAAACAGGGAGCGTGAAGAGAATTCCAAAGTCTAGCAGGAAAGAAGCTATTAGAATAGAAAGCCTTCCGGTATCTATAGACCTCCACAGCGAAGGGGTAGGATTTTGCTGATTGTTGGCTTGGTCAGGAATATTTACATGGAGGAGGGAACCAGTGCCACAAGTTCGTTGGAGTGCATTCCATTGAAATACGTGTAAAACAATCACAGGGATGCAACATTTCGGCGATGGGACAGGGGTTGGAGCTTGGTTGACAGTATGGGGCATATTAGATTAGAGATTCTTTTTAGGACCCTGTCTAAGAGGGAGAGATTAGTGGTTGATGATGCTCCAGCCCAGATGTGACAATAATACTCCATGCATAGGCGAATGGAGAGTCAAGAAAAAGAGGGTGACACTCGTAGCGAATAAACAGTTTAATTTACATACATACGCATTTATTTTTGCAGTATGGAGCAACTATCTCCCATCCACCGAGTCCCCATGTGGCGGATAGGAGAACGGCCTTCAAATATGGTGGTTTGCTGTGAATACCCAATAAGCTGTCTCGGACAAACTGGCAGTCTACTCGGAGTGAGTATGTGGATATGCTCTAGTCAGGTATATCTCCATGAAATGCATACAGATGTCCGATGTAAAATTTAGATTTGGCAGGTATCGACTGCCATAAAAACTGACTGACTGACCTTGGTTGGTGATGGTGAAGGATACAGGAAGCAATTCTTTGATGGAGCAAAAGTCATCTATCTCCCTTACCCTCTTCATGAAAAAGAAGGCAAGATAAGACAGCGGAAGGAAGAGCGAAAAAAAGTAAAAGAGAAAGAAAGATAAAGCCAGAGAGAGGAAAAAAAAAAATAAAACCCTCCCAAATAGCGACTGAAAAATAAGGAGGTAAGGCCCTAGCGATTTGGCAGAATAAAAGGCGGCAAACTTACATGGTTGTTTTATTATTTGCCAAATTAATTGAATTGAATTGAACTAAATGCAAATTGTTCTTTATTAAATAGCGGCGGATAATAAATCGATTACCATAAGTTCGATATGCAATTACATTCATATACAAAAACATCACTTGTCACACGGCACTTTTTATTAGTAGATTTAGTATCATCTATTCACTACTAATCCAGCTTTTCAATCAGACAAAACCAACACACAATTACGTAAACAGTCGATAAAAGCCGAATAAAAACGGACCGACGTCAAAATCAAAACAGAAGAAAAAAAAACATGAAACAACTTTTAAAGCAAAAAAAAACACTCACCGTGTTTTATCTTCATAAAAACGTATTTATTTTTTGACAAAGAAATTTAATGAAAGAACTTTTAGAATTTTTTTCACAAGAAAGTAAAAATTAAAAACAGATTTTTTTTTGAGAATTTTTTTTTACTCATTTTCAAATTAAATTTTTTTTTTTAACATATTTCACCCCAAACAAGAGAGGCCGTCACTGTAGACATAAGGGGCTTCTGAGAATTAGGGTGTAGGTTTTTGGTGTCATCCTAAGTTGGGAGCAGTATAGCGAGATGTCTGTTTACTTTAGTTTTAAACCTCTGCATGTCGGTACTGTCGGGGAAACAGGAAACAGGGAGGGAGTTCTAGAGGCCGGCAGCACGAGGAAAGAAGCTAATGGAGTAGAAGGGTCTATGGCATCTGGGGACCTCCACAGTGAACGGATGGGATTTAGCTGATTGTCGAGTTGGTCTAGTGTATTTACGTCGAGGGGGCACCAGAATAGCCAGTTCATCCGAGCACAATGTAAAAAGATTTTAAATGAAACGTTTTTAATTTTATTATTTTTTTTTGAGAAATGTTTTGTAGTCATTTTCTAAAATTTTAAAGAATTAAAAATTACAGAAGATTAACAATGACACAACGTTTTATTTATTTATTTATTTTTATTACATTGAATTGCATACAACTGTCCAATTGTTGATGTAGCATGGAAGACTTCCGGTCCAACTTCCCTAGTTCTGAAGTTGGACCGGAAGTCTTCCATGCTACATCACAAATTGGACAGTTATATGCAATTAAAGGTAAAAAAAATTCTTTTTTTTTAAAAGCGGCTTGAAAAATTTGATACTTTCTTATGAAATGTGTATTATCATTGTTTTTACTTATTGTATTTTTTTTTACTTGGCACTGACGATAACCAAACAGGAGTTTTTCAATGTTTTGAAACGTATTTATATGTATTTTAAAACGTGCATCTGTAAATATTTAGAATACGGTAAAATTCTTGAAAACCATATCCTTGGTTTTAGCCGAAATAATTGTTTGCCTTGATTAAAAACGGGTTTTCCTGTGAACATCTGTCCTTCATCATTATTTTTCAGGGTAAAATAATTAAAACTTTGTAAAATAGCTCTAGTCACGCACTATAGAGCTATGGCTGACTTTATGTTATAAAATAATCCTACATTTGAAGAACTTTGAATGTTGAATTAGAACACACACACACACATATATATATATATATATGGTACTTTTATCGATCCTGAACCAGCTGTCGTGACGTTTGACTCGGAATTGTTCGGCTGTCCTACGCAAACGACCGAGTGTTGACGAGCCGAAGCAGCGAGCAGCCGATAACTTTGTTACTAATTGAAAATAAGTGCTTTCGAAGACGGATTTTTTGTCAGGAAGTTTTTTTTGAAGAAAATGAACCCAAAATGAATTACGAACAGCTTTGCACTGCAGTATTATCGCGAGCAAGTAAGAATAAATAATAAAATTAAAAAAATGTCGTGATAAAAGTAATTTTGGTACGTTTTTTTGGGGGGAGGGGGGTTTCTTCAAAAAAATTCCTTGTAAATAAAAATACAGTATTCATTTTATAACAGTAACCTCGCTATGTTTTTTTTCTCCTGTTGTTTCTTTCAAAAGAATTCATGTAAATATGTTTAAATTTCTTTGTTGTTTCTTTAAAAAATTCCTTACCCTAACCCGTAACACTAACCCTAATCGTAACCCTAAAAAAAACAAGCCAAACATTATCATAGGACGCAGCACCGTATCAAAAATGTCGGCTGCTCACTGCTTCAGCTCGGCAACTCTCGGCCGTTTGAGTAGAACAGCCGAACGCTTCCGAGTCGAACGTCACGACAGCTGGTTCAAGATAGATAAAAGCACCCCAAATTGATCGTTAAAATGTTCGTTTCATAAAATTTAATTTAAAAAATGCAAACAAAAAAAAACAAAAAACGCCGCCTTGATTATGAGTCCCGGTAAAAAAAAAAAACAACGAGAATCCGAAACGAGGCTTGATAAACAAAACTGGCGACGCCATGTTTGTCAGTAAAAATTTGTGTCCAGAAAAAAAAATGTTCATGTCTAATTAAAACCCATTTATCCTACGTAAACATACAAACAATGAGAATAAATAACTAGGAAAATCTCCAGTCTCGACGTACGTCGCATTTATTTGTTCCATATTCATTTTTTTGACCACGTTCTACAACTTTTTTTGAACCCGACTCGCGAGTTTGAGGGCTACTGTAAAAGATTCCCGGATAGATGTTCTCAGGAAAAAACGTTTTTAGTCTAGGTAAACAATTGTTTAAGGATATCGTTTTCAAGAATTTTAAAGTATTTCAAAATATTTACAGATGTACGTTTTAAAGTACGTTTTAAAGTACGTTTCAAAAACACATTTAAAAACTCTTCGGTTAGGCTATCGTCAGTGCCAAAAGTACAATAAGTAAAAACAATGATAATACATATTAGACATTTCATAAGAAAGTATCAATTTTTTCAGGCCGCTTTTTTTTCTTTTTTTCTTTTTTTTTCTTTTTTTTTCTTCTTTTTTTTTCTTTTTTTTTTCTTTTTCTTTTTTTACATTGAATTGCATACAACTGTCCAATTTGTTATCTAGCATGGAAGACTTCCGGTCACACTTCAGTCGTTCTGAAGTTGGACCGGAAGTCTTCCATGCCACATCACAAATTGGACAGTTGTATGCAATTCAAGGTAAACAAAAACATTTTGGTATTTTTTACTTTCCCTTCCCAGCGCAGTTTACCACTTAAAAAAGTTCAAATCCTACATTTTTTGTGCAAATACCTTTAAACAGCCTAAAAAACATCCGCAAAGAAGGAATTAATTTTTTTTTAAATATTTAAGATTTTAGCGTGGGGGATCACTTTCCTTTATAAATTTAACGTAAAATGAGCACCCATTTCTTGGCCACTTAACATTAAACGAGACATGTAACCGACTTGAGTTTCTAATTCGAGACTGGAGATTTTCCTAGTTAGCTATTCCATTTGTTTTTATTTTTACGTAGGATAAATGGTTTTTCATTAGACATGAAAAAAAAAAAAATTCTGAGCACGGATTTTTACAGCAAAAACATGGCGTCGACAGTCTTGTTTTGCTAGCCTCGTTTCGGGTTCTCGTTGTCAAGTGTGTGTGTTTTTTTTTACCGGGACTCATAATCAAAGCGACGTTTTTTTTTTGTTGTTTTTTTTAACGATCAGGGCTGGAGTTAGGGTTAGAGTGAGTTTTTTTTATAAACACGTAGAAATTTAGCCAGTTTAGTTTTCTGTTTTTTTTTGGAGGGGGGAAACTACAGTCAAAGTTTGCCCACCCCCTCCAAAAAAAACACGAAAATCGCTAAATTTTTACGTGTTTTTTATTAAAAACTCAAGTCGGTTACATGTCTCGTTTCACGCTAACTGGCCAGGAAATGGGTGCTAATTTTACGTTAAATTTATAAAAGAAAGTGAACCCCCCACTCTAAAATCTGAAATATTTCATTTTTTTTAAATTCCTTCTTTGCAGATGTTCTTTTAGGCTGTTTAAATGTATTTGCACAAAAAAAGTAGAATTTGATCTATTTTTAAGGGGTAAACTGCGCTGGGAATGGATAGTAAAAATTTACCAAAATATTTTTTAAAAGCGGCTTGAAAAAATTGATACTTTCTTATGAAATGTGTATTATCATTGTTTTTACTTATTGTATTTTTTTTTACTTGGCACTGACGATAACCAAACAGGAGTTTTTCAATGTTTTGAAACGTATTTTTATGTATTTTAAAACGTGCATCTGTAAATATTTTAGAATACGGTAAAATTCTTGAAAACCATATCCTTGGTTTTAGCCGAAATAATTGTTTGCCTTGATTAAAAACGGGGTTTTCCTGTGAACATCCTTCATCATTATTTTTCAGGGTAAAATAATTAAAACTTTGTAAAATAGCTCTAGTCACGCACTATAGAGCAATGGCTGACTTTATGTAATAAAATAATCCGGTGCTTATGCTGATTAGCGGCCATATGAAAAAATTATTTTTATATAAAAACAATAATATATACTTATTAAGCATTATATTCTTACTCACTGTACGAAAAAGTAGAAAAAAATATCCGCTAGATCTTTAATTACAAGTATTTTTCCATTCTGCGTATCATAACAGCGACTCGTTCAGTAAGCCTCCATCTTGTTTTATAAGAAGATTTCAGTTATCTGTCCTTGAAATCTTCTTAAAAAACAAGATGGACGCTTACTGAACGAGTCGCTGTTATGATACGCAGAATGGAAAAATACTTGTAATTAAAGTTCTAGTGGATATTTTTTTCTACTTTTACGTACAGTGAGTAAGAATATAATGCTTAATAAGTATATATTATTGTTTTTATATAAAAATAATTTTTTCATATGGCCGCTAATCAGCATAAGCACCAA
Source organism: Sepiola atlantica (assembly GCA_963556195.1). Lineage (NCBI taxonomy): Eukaryota > Metazoa > Mollusca > Cephalopoda > Sepiida > Sepiolidae > Sepiola > Sepiola atlantica. Next base: position 21,574,282 of record OY744523.1, on the reverse strand, counting down.
TAATCCTACATTTGAAGAACTTTGAATGTTGAATTAGAACACACACACACACACACCCACACATATACATATATATATGGTACTTTCATCGATCCTGAACCAGCTGTCGTGACGTTTGACTCGGAATCGTTCGGCTGTCCTACGCAAACGGCCGAGTGTTGACGAGCCGAAGCAGCGAGCAGCCGATAATTTTGTTACAAATTGAAAATAAGTGCTTTCGAAGACGGATTTTTTGTCAGGAAGTTTTTTTGAAGAAAATAAACCCAAAATGAATTACGAACAGCTTTGCACTGCAGTATCATCGTGAGCAAGTAAGAATAAATAATAAAATTAAAAAATATGTCGTGATAAAAGTAATTTTTTTTTTGGGGGGGGGGTTCAAAAAAATTCCTTGTAAATATAAATACAGTATTCATTTTATAACAGTAACCTCGCTGTTTTTTTCCCCTGTTGTTTCTTTCAAAAAAATTCATGTAAATGTTTAGTTTTCTTTGTTTGTTTCTTGAAAAAATTCCTAACCCTAACAAATAACAAAAATAAAACAAGCAAAATATCATAGGACGCAGCACCGTATCAAAAATGTCGACTGCTCGCTGCTTCAGCTCGGCAACTCTCGGCCGTTTGCGTAGAACAACCGAACGTTTCCGAGTCGAACGTCACGACAGATGGTTCAGGATCGATAAAAGCACCATATATATATATATATATATATATATATATATATATATATTACTGTTGTGTCACCATTTATCAAGGCCAAAATCCACACTAGGATAAAGGTTAAAAGAATGAAACGATTGTCAGCTGAAATTGATGAATGAAATGAACTAAGTTTGATTACATATGAAACAATTCACAACAAGTATTTGTTCACATTGGATTTGAAGACGACTATGTTGTAGTCTGCAGAGAAGCAGTACCGTGGTAATGTGTTCTACAGACGGGAATGTCTTTCAAAGAAGCTCTTCCCATGGAAATTCTTACTGATAGTAGACCCATGGAGGAAGGGAAAGTCTTTGATGAAGAAGAAGAAGAAGAAGAAGAAGCCGTTCCTGCAAATGATTTCGCTCGGTTTTAAATGATTAAATATCATTTAATAAAAAAGTTTTGTTTTCTTCGAACGCATACGAAACCGAAACTCTTCACCGGAAACAAGATTTTAGTCGCTACAATGTTTTTTTTTTGTTTTTGTTTTTTTTAAATGTATAATGAATGGTTGAGTTTTGTTTAACAGCATATCAATTATTTTACGAAAAAAACTGTACTATTTAATTGCTATGTGGGCGGAATAAGGAGAGTTATACATTTCCTAAATTTGATTAGTTACGTTGAAGTGGTGGTCATGAAGTGAATACCGACGTGGACTGACGACCTGGAGTGCCAAGTTCGGTTCCATAGCACCAATTGGGTATCTTTTACAATAGCCCTCAAACTCGCGAGTCTGGTTCAAAAAAAGTTGTAGAACGTGGTCAAAAAATGAATATGCAACAAATAAATGCGACGTGAGATTTTCCTAGTTAGCTATTCCAATTGTTTGTATTTTTACGTGGGATAAATGGGGTTTTATTAGACATGAACATTTTTTTTTTCTGGGCACGGATTTTTACTGACAAAACATGGCGTCGACGGTCTTGTTTTGCCAGCCTCGCTTCGGCTCTCGTTGTCAAGGGTTACGGCGTATGTGTGTGTGTTTTTTTTTACCGGGACTCATAATCAAAGCGGCATTTTTTGTTTTTTTTGGGGTTTGCATTTTTGAAATTTAATGAAAATAAAAATAAAAAGATTTTATTCCTTTTGTTTAAAATGTAGTTTTGTTTTGTTCTTTTGCTTGGCTGAAATATGAAAAATTGGGGCTGGGGTTAGGGCTGGAGTTAGGGTTAGGGAGAGCAAAGAGATCATCCATCCGGGTTAGGGTTTTAGGGTTGAATGAAAATAATATGTAAATAAAAGCACAATGACATGTAAATAAAAAGAAAATGAGTTTATTCCTTTTGCTTGGCTGAAAAATGAAAAATTGCGCTTTGAATATGAGTCCCAGTAAAAGAACTCAACCAAAACGAGGCTGCGAAGACACGACTAAGCCATCGCCATTTTATTTTTCCAATTTCCGTGCGATAAAAATATCGATTTATAAAAAATAGCACTTTTAACGGATCATAATCATTAATAAATGTCACAGCTATGTTGGAAATTCAGTTTTAGCGGCTACGGTAACTTTTATTTGTTGTATATTTTTTTTTTCTTTAGCGTTTTCGTTTGAGGGCTATTGTAAAAGATACCCCACCACTTTCACTATAGATGTTGGCAACCTTCATGTGGTCCCTGCCAGACACGAGCCAGACTTCTAACTCGGGGGGGGGGGGACTAATATTGAGGTATATTGAAACGGTTAGCTCCCAAAATGACTGCCACATTTTATCGACTACTTTTGTCTGTTTTTCATAGCTATGGCAGCAAAAATGTATCCATTGTGAAAATATTAATTTGTCTGTTTTTGCCTATTACTAAAAAAAAATATTATTTTGCAAATATTAATTTCTTGTCTGACTTTTGCGGATTATTCTGCAAATAAATATTAATATTTTTCCACAAATATTAATTTGTTGCCACCTGGACCTAGGGTTAGTGGGAGGTTTAATGAGGTCGATATTTTGTTTTGGAAGAAACAAATCCTAACATAAAACAGTGTTTATTAAAAATTGAAATATAATGACGTATCTAAATATAGAATATTCTCAAAGAAATCGTCCGCAAAAATGAAAATAATATGGCGCTTTTTCGTATTTGTTCATAACCCGTTTTTCCCAACTTTTTTTTACTGACCATTCTTTTTTCTTTTTTCAGTGTACAATTACCTATCAGGTCGCTAGAGAATTCTAGGTTTTTTCGTAATTTTTTACAAATATGTTAGATTTTATGAAGGGGGATCAGTTTCCAACATAAATTTAACGTAGACTGATCCCCCTCTTTTTGACCATTTCACATTTTTTAAATTCTGTTTCTGTGTACGATTATTACCTAAGATGTCACTAGAGAATTCCGGGTTTTGGGGAATTTTTCTTTATATGTTTTAGATTTTAGGAGGGGGGTATCAGTTTACTATATAGATTTAACGTAAACTGAACTCCCACTCTTTGACCATCACCATATTTTCTTTTTTCTGTGTACAATTAGCGAGCAGGTAGCATGAAAAGGCACTTGTGAAATATGACAGTTAAAAATAAAATGACATCAAAACTTTGAAGTACTTACTTGGTATTGAAAAGAAGGTACTTACTCAGATCCTGACACAATCTCCGCGAGCTTCGCGTCGGTAGTGTTCGGGCATGCTACGTAAACACCCGAGAGATGATGAACCGAATGGTTGTAGCCGCTAACATGGATACGTTGTTGCGTCGTATTTTCTGTCAGTTTTAGTTTCAAGAAAGATTGCAGCAAAATTAGCTCCCCCCCCCAAAAAAAAACAAACAAACAAAAATACCGAATTTACTGTTATTAAACGATTTTTATTGATTTGATTTTAACAAAAACAAAGCGAAACAATTGTTGATACGTACAGTTTTTTCAATATTTTTTTGGAGGGGGAGTTTCATTTGGCCGTTTTTTAACGGTTTTTTTTTTGGGGGGGGGGGGGCATTTTTTTTTTACTTTTCTAAGTTTTCTATTGAGCTCAGCGGACGACGACGGACAGGCAGAAGAAGAGGAGGAATTCGTTGAGGAAGTGGAAGGAAGTTGCTGGTCAACCACCGGGTAGGCTTCTGCTATCTGCACTAATATGGAGACGAATGGGTTGTTTCGAAACTTTTATCTCCACATGAATTCTTGCAGATAGCTGTCTAAGAGTTCCCTGCTGGTGCCACATTTGTTTCTTTGCTTGGCTTCCTTCCACATTCTCTCGACGTGGTTGGTGGTCCCCCTCATTAATGGGTCCACGAAATTACGACTGGTTCACGGTCAGGTGTTCATACCCCTCCTCCTCTCTTAACTTTGTATGCTTTCCAACAGTCCGATATGACCGTGGTTCCAGGCAAGACGAATTTTTTTACTATTGGAAGGAGGGTTTCGGCGTTCCTGTTGACCACCATCACAAGGAAACCCTCCTTCTCTGCGGGGTCGTATCCCCCCCGAAGACCCAGCGCGGCTGGACGACCCAACCGACGTTGTTTTTTTCTGCGGTTAAACACAGACTCGTCTACGCAATCGTATGTCCTGGGCCTCCGATCCAACTCGGATATCATAAAAAAATGGTCTTCGTAGACCTTCCTCAGAAAATTTTTCCAATCAGTCTGCGTGTTGGTTGATAGGACGCCGCATTCCTTCCGCAGATTCTTCGACGTTGCGATTTCCTGGGACCACAGGTATATCAGCTTTAAAATTTTTGCGATGTCCATTCTGAATCGAGAAAAAAATGTGCCACTTCTCACGGAATGCCAGGCGCGACAGTTCGTGTTCGTACACCTCCATGAACAGTTGTCCCTGCAAGCTTTTCTTTCAACCAAGCGGCATTTGTAATTGCATTTCGGACATGTTTTTATTCTTGCCACCAACTTCTTTTCCTGGCAGAAAGAAATGTTGTTGTTTTTTCGTTTATTTTTGGTTTTGTTTTGTTTTTTGTTAGGCAATTACCGGGAAATAAATAAGATGCACTGGCTTCAAACAAATGTTTGTGTCTTCAATTGATTTAAATAATGCTTCGAAAAATTATCGTCTGCTTATTGACCGCTGATTGGCTAATCGCTCGGCTTCTTTTTCTCCCACCATTCGACTCGTCATCTCGCGGGTGTTTACGTAGCATGCCTGAATGCTGCCGATGCGAAACTCACGAAGATTGGGTCAGGATCTGAGTAAGTACCGAAAAGTATTACTGTACAGTACACCGACAATTACGGAAAACAGGCAATTATTTTCATTTTTATCTAAGAAAATAAAGGCGCTGGTGATTAAAAGATACTTGTGAAATATGGCAATTCAAAATAAAATGTCAGCAAAACATGTAACCAAATTTTTTAAATATATATAATTTTTATTTTTATTTTTTACAAGGTCCACACATACAAAAAAAAACTGTTGGCTATATGTAACAATAGCTAACAGAACAAAAAAGGGGTAGAAAAAACAAAACAAATAAATGTTACCAAAGGCAAGATAAAACTGGTCCCACCCCTCCTAAAATCTATGAAGAAAAATTCCCCAAAACCCGGAATTATCTAGCACATGAGAGGTAACAGTACACAGAAAAGGAATTTTAAAAGTTTGAGATGGTCAATTTTTTTTTAATCTTTTTTTTTTTTAACATAGTTCACCCCAAACAAGGCAAGCCACCACTGTAGACGTAAGGGGCTACTGAGAAAAGAAAAGGGGAGAAGGAATGGGGGGGGGTCAACCTAACTTGGGATCTGCCGATGTCTGTTTACATTAGTTTTAAACTTCTGCATGTCTGTTCTGTCGGAAACAGGGAGCAGGGAGAGAGTTCCAGAGGCCAGCAGTACGAGGAAAGAAGCTATTTGAGTAGAAGGCTCTCCGACATCTGGGGACCTCCACAGTGAATGAATGAGATTTAGTTGATTGTCGAGTTAGTCTAGGGAATTTACGTCGAGGGGGCACCAGAGTAGCCAATTCATCGGAGCATAATCCATTGAAGTATTTGTAAAACAAGCACAAGGATGCCACATTGCGGCGATGGGACAGAGGCTGAAGCTTGGTTGACAGTGAGGGTCCAATTAGGTTGGCGATTCTTTTTTTGACCTTGTCAAGGAGAGAGAGACTAGTAGATGATGCACCAGCCCAGATGTGACAACAATACTCCATGCATGGGCGAATAGTGGCTTTGTAGAGATACAGGATAGTGTTAGGAGTTTACAAGCACGGTAGAGGGAGCCCACCTTCTTTGCTGTAGCCTTGGCAATATCTTCAATGTATTTGTTCCAATTCATGTTACCTGTGAAGGTTAGGCCGAGGAGTTTGAATGATGAACTCTCAGGTAGGGTGTTATTTGCCATGACAATCGGTGGTTGAATAGGTTCCTTGTAGTTATTGAAGGAAAGGAGTTTTGTCTTTGCGGCATTAAAAGTTACCAACCATTTATGACCCCAATCCACTACAGCCTGGTGGTCATTTTCTAAAGATTCAGCCATTGCTTTGGATATGATCGCGTCTGTTTTACCAACATGGCGAGAGTAAAGTGTGGTGTCGTCAGCAAATAAACCAATCTCAGACTCTACGTCATCAGGGAGATCGTTTATGAAGATCAGGAACAGTAAAGGTCCAAGGATAGATCCCTGGGGTACACCAGCATTTATGTCATGTTGCTTAGATGAACGGCCATTGAGGACAACCTGGATTTTTCTTTTGTTTAGGAATGATAAAATCTATACTATTTGAAAAAGTTGTCCAAAAAAAAACGGAATTCTCTAGTGAACTGATAGGTAATCGTATACAGAAAAAGAATTTAAAAATTTGAAATGGTCAAAAAGAGGGGGATCAGTTTACGTTAAATTTATATTGGAAACTGATTCCCCCCACCCCTAAAATCTAAAATATTTGGAAGTAGCATACAAAGATTCGGAAGGTCGTTGCTTTTGATGAAAGCGTGACACACAAAATAACACACACACTCTCGTATCAATATGTGTCCTCCCGATCGTCCCCTCCCTACCCCCCCCCCTTCGATGTAGAAAAAAAATCTAAGAGGTTGGTGGGATCGAACTATAAACCAGTCGGGTCGACGTCAAAATCCTACATTGGTAACCGTTGCGCCAAAGGGAAATACTTGAAAATATTACGAAAATTAGGTGACTTGAATGCTTTTCCAAATCTAGGTGCGGCACGCATGCGCAGAGCTTTTGATGTAAGCGTGACACACGAACACGCACGCTATCATATTATTTATGTAATTTATGATTTTAATATATAAAAACAATTACTATTTAACAAACTTTAGCAAGCGAAAATTTGGTGGGATTAAAAAATATATTTTAAAACAAGTAAGAACATGATTTGGATGATTCCACAGCTTAGATGCCCGGGGCCACCGCCCCGTCACCCCCCCCCCTCCTCTGCACGCTACTGAGTGATTGCAAGAGTTAGAAGTGGATCAAGTAAGTTCGGAGAACTTCTGCCATTACTAACCAGCAGAGCGTTACTACTGTCGACCAGGGGAAGAGTCTATCAGGTATGTGTGATGATGTATGGAAGTGAAATCTTTTCAGTCAGGGTTGAGGACATGCGTTGCATTGAGAGAAATGATATGAGAATGATATGATAGATGTGTAATGTGCTTCTTAAAGACAGGCTTAGATCTGATGACCTCATAGGAAGATTAAAGTATAGACAGTATAGAGAGATGTGTTCAGAACAGAAGACTTCAATGGCATGGTGGCGTTAAAAGAATGGACGAAAGTTGTTGGGTTAGTAGATGTAGAACAGTTGTGGTAGCACATCCAGTTCACAGGGGAAGCCCAATGAAAACATAAGAGGAAGTGATAATAATGGACTTGAGAGAAATACGGACAAATAAAGACCTGGCCAGAGTTTAGAAGTCAATTTCTTAAAGCCGTTCAACGCATGCCGGCATGTAAAACCAAATATGATGACGATGATGATGATGTAAACAATTTCTTTCATGCTAAATCTAAAATTTGTCACTTAGAAGTTTTATAACATACTAAAAGGGCCACGCTGCATTGTTCACTAATGAATGAGGAACCCTGGGTACCACTGCTCACATCATTGAACTTTTATTCGTATCTTTTTTTATTTCTATAACTTTCGATTTTCAAGCTTAAATAAAATAGATTACCCATTCCTTCAACAGTAACGGAAAGAATGTAACAGTTTTCGAAAATATCAAGCGAGCATTGAAAAAGTAGGCAACATTTTTATATAAAAATAATATTTATTCACATTCAAACAATGAACTATTTAAAAAAAAAATTTTTTAGATGGAAATCGCTCCAGACAAGGCATGAAACCACTTGATGTAAGGAGCTGAAAAAATACTACTTCAAGGTCAAAAATTAGGCAACAATAAGTGTTAGAATGATAGATTCCGACCTAGAAAACAGCAATTTTTCCCCCGTTGTCTGAAACATCGTTCATGAAATGTGACGACTAAAGGACAAAATAAGGGAAGCGAGAGTTACGAGGCTGCCGAAAGTAAACCCAAGTTCCACTTTCTACTCTCCTTACACAGTGGCGTGCAGAAGTCTGGTGATACGCTGGTGATTTTATGACCCAAAGACTCAAGTATAAGTCCTAGTACTGAGAAATAACCACTAACACACGATTGTATTGTTATATTTTTAAGAGATTTTTTTTTATTCATCTTCTCGCAGTATCAGATTTTCTTGTGAATGGAGTTTTCTTAATGGCACGCCGAGGGGAGAGCGACAGGGCGGTGGCATCCAAATTGGGGGTTATCTAATCATATTCAAACTACCTCTCTTTCTCATAATATTTCTCAGTATTAGGACTTATACTTGAGTCTTTGGGGCATACAATCAATGAGTTGGCCCCAGGCATCACCAGACCTCTGCACGCCACTGAGTTTTCTCAATGTTTTCTAAATGTCGGTTGTAAAGGTTAACCGGTTTCACCAGACCAATATTTATCGGTGAGTTATCAAGTTGCATTCAGGGTAACGTTTGTTATCATCGTACAGGTTTTTTTTCTTTTATATATCTCCATCTTCTGCTCTTGCATGGCACACCCAGGCACCATTGCTATTTCTTTTCTATCAAAAGAAAACGGAATACAAAATTGATTCTCTCAGTGTCTGACATTTCGGTACTGATGCCATGATTTCAAATATTTCTTCAAAGTCGAATTAAATTTATTATAAAAATAGCAAACAATAGTTAACATTTTAGTAAACATCGTCGTTGAAGAATATCTTATTTCAAACGATTGTATACCATACGTCCAAAAGGACGGGAACAAAATTATACTTCGCCAGTTTTCGCACTAATATTCATATAAAATAACGTCTTAATCGGCGAAGTTAAAAAAAGAAATAAGAAAGAAAGAAAAACGTCTCAAGCTGGAAAGTTTAAAAAAGCAAACGTGAAAGAAAAAGACGTATAAATCGGTATAGAAAACAAAAAAACGAAAGAGAACGTCTCATTATGGAAATAGATTAGATGCGGAGGGTTGTCTGACTTGCTATTTGCTTTTTCAATTTCGTTTCCAGCAGTTTTTACTCACTAACTTTTGTTTGACTGGACAGATATATATATATATATATATATATATATATATATATATATATATATATATATACATTGCTCTTTATTATATATGCGTGATGTGAGCCTTAAAAAATATGCTTAGATCTGATGACCTCAGAGGAAGATTAAATCTGAACAGTATAGGGAGATTTGTACAGAACATGAGAATTCAATGGTATGGCCACATTGAAAGAATGTATGAGAGTTCTTGGTTTAGTGGATGTAGACCAGTTGAGGTAGTAGGTTCAGTTCACAGGGGAATACCAAAGAGAACTATGGAGGAAGTAATAAGAATGGACTTGAGAGAAATAGGAATAAATAAAGACCTGGTCAAAGATAGGCTAGTTTATAAGTCAGTTTCGAAAAGCCGTCCAACGCATGTCGGCATGTAAATAAAACGGATGTGAAACTGACGACGACGAATATTATTATTATGATTATTATTATTATTGTTGTTATTATTATTATTATTTGTTTGTTATTATTATTATTATTATTAGTGTTATCATTATTATTATTATTGTTGTTATTATTATTATTATTATTATTATTTGTTTGTTATTATTATTATTATTAGTAGTAGTATTATTGTTATCATTATTATTATTATTTGTTTGTTATTATTATTATTTGTTTGTTATTATTATTATTATTATTATTTGTTTGTTATTATTATTATTATTACTAGCAAATATATGCTCCCTCCGGTCGCATATTTTTGCTAGGCTGCCGCATCAGAAATGAAGGCTCACGCGTAAGCCAATGGAGCCCCAGTCATATTTCTGTGGTGGTTAGACATTGATTTTCTGTGTTTATGACAAAGAATATTTTTAGCTGAAAATAAAGAAAAAAAAAATTCGACCCTACCCCGATTTTTGTTGTACCCTCGCCCATAAATAGAGAGACTTGTAGTTTATAAAGAAAGAAAAAATTTTTTTGTACCCCCCCTCAATTTTTTTATATTACCAGTCATTGAAATATTTTTTAGTTAAAAAAAAAAAAAATTTTTTTTGACCGCCTTCCCCCAATTTTTTTAATTTCCCCCCCCCCCATACATGTAAATATTTTTAATTAAAAAGGAAAAAAAACAAACCTAAACCTAACCCTAACTGTAACGACGGGGTCAAAGTTAGCGTGGGTCCTAAAATGAAAAGGCACCAAAAAATCAAATACAGTGAACGCGTGCGCGCGTACCTTTTTTTAATTAAACAATTTAATTCTACAATCAGTTGTATAGTTTTCCAGTACAATGTGTTAGTTTATTTTGTTGACATTAAAGAAAAAAAATCACATCTTTTTTTTTAATAAATAAAACATGGAATCATAAATTCTGTTGAGGTCGTGAAAAAATGATAATATTGGATATGAAAGTATTAAGAAATCAAATACAGTAAACACGAAAAAAATTTTAATTCTCGGAAAGAAAAAGTTTACCTGAACTGTGTGTGGGTGTGTGCGTGCGCACGCGCGTTTTTATATAGTAATCTTTAAATCAATTATTATTTTAATTAAACAATTTGATTTAATAAATTTGTGGTTTAAAACATAATGGCTAAGAATAAACAAACTTAGGACGGTTTTAAAAATAGAAAACTGAGCACGGTGTTTGCCAGCGTTGTTGTTTACATGTTTAACGTGCCAGATTAACGTTGGCTGCTTAATCAGATCGCCATATTTAATTACCGGAGGGAGGGAGGACACCACTGATTAAACAGCCAATCGGCTGCTTAATCAGATCGCCATATTTAATTACCGGAGGGAGGGAGGACACCACTGATTAAACAGCCAATCGGCTGCTTAATCAGATCGCCATATGTAATTACCGGAGGAAGGGAGGGCACTACTGATTAAACAGCCATTAGGCTGCTTAATCAGATCGCAATATTTAATTACCGGAGGGAGGGAGGGCACCACTGATTAAACAGCCAATCGGCTGCTTAATCAGATCGTCATATTTAATTACCGGAGGGAGGGAGGACACCACTGATTAAACAGCCAATCGGCTGCTTAATCAGATCGCCATATTTAATTACCGGAGGGAGGGAGGGCACTATTGATTAAACAGCCAATCGGCTGCTTAATCAGATCGCCATATTTAATTACCGGAGGGAGGGAGATCACCACTGATTAAACAGCCAATGACTTTGCAATTTTAACAGTACTCGAGTTGAAATGGTTTAGAAAACACGCCGGTTATGATGAAAATGGCTTTAATTAATTGTATGAATAATGTTTATTAATATAACCTTATCGGAAAATATTGTAAATACATATGTAAATTTGATAATAGCAGTTATAAGTGTATATTTGTAAATATTAATTTAATTGAAGGTTTAAAGGAATGACTTATGTAAATGGCAAAACCCATCTGGTGTCTAAGCGACTTTTAGTGACAGTATATAAAGAATTTCAAAAAGATTAATTTCAGTAAAATAGTCATACTGGAGTTTCGGCTTCAGACAGACAGACAGACAGATACATAAACTCCATTACTAATAGATTTGTTTGTTATTATTATTATTAGTATTATTATTTGTTTGTTATTATTATTATTAGTATTATTGTTATTATTAGTATTATTGTTATTATTAGTATTATTGTTATTATTAGTATTATTGTTATTATTATTATTATTATTATTATTATTTGTTTGTTATGCCTCTTGGACATCTCCCCTTTTACTATCTTCTCAATTCAACTGTTAAAAAAAATCAACTCTTAGTACAGTATCGATATCCAGATCAAATTCTGTTAAATATTTCATTTGATAACTCCCAAAAGTGCCCCTCAATTTCTCCCTCCTACCACTTTCTCTGAATTCATCCAACCTCATCTTAAACTGATCCACGCCATTATTGTTCTTAATCCGATCTGGCAACTTATTCCAAAAACATATTACTCTGTGAGCAAAAAAACTTCACTGGTTAACAGATCTAGTTTTTGAAAACTGCTTTGACGACGACGACGACTATTATTATTACTATTATTATAATTATTATTTGCGTTATTCATGTTTTCTCCTTTCTGTCCATTTCTGCAGATCTAAATGTGCTGGTCTGTTCTTGAGTCTTTGTGTAATCCGACCATTGAAGTAACCTGCTTAGAAGGCCCAGATTTCAATAAGCTTGACAAAATAATCACTTTTTTCCATAAATTATAAAGACGTATTTTGACGAGATTGTCTCGGATGGACAGATGAAGAAAGTTCGTTTATTGTTATAAAAATAAATAAATGTTGAACAAGAGAAATACATAAACGTCCTAAGAAACTGCCGAAAAAAATGATGTAATAAAAGCTCACTTTTTGATACGTTTTGGAATTGTTTGAATTTAGTAAAAAAAGCATTAAGACTAATTCTTGGCTTTTTGGTCAAGATCAAAGTGTAGTATCTGTTCCGATGGATACTGCACCCCATAGACTGGTATTGTCTTGGCCTTCGGGACTTGATTTACGCCGGTCTATGGGATTGTCCTGTGCAGTTCTAGGAGGTCCACCCTCCCAGGCTTCGCCTCTCCTCTTTGGGGAGGAGTAAGTTAATTTCTTACTGCTTGAGGCGCCCCTACCTGGGAATGCCGACGGGGCTGCCCAGGCAATTTTTGATGGTCGGAGTGCTCACCTCTCGGGCGCTGGCTTTTCAACCCCCACTTTCCAACCCGACCTTGGGTCACATCTTACTTGTGGAAGTAGGATAAAACTGGCCTTGTGCCTAACTCCTGGAGAGGAGTAAATAATACTCTTGGCCTTTTGGCTAAGATCAAAGTGTAGTATCTGTTCCGATGGATACTGCACCCCATAGACTGGTATTGTCTTGGCCTTCGGGACTTGATTTACGCCGGTCTATGGGATTGTCCTGTGCAGTTCTAGGAGGTCCACCCTCCCAGGCTTCGCCTCCCCTCTTTGGGGAGGAGTAAGTTTATTGCTTAATGCCGACGGGGCTGCCCAGGCAATTTTTGATGGTCAGAGTTCTCACCTCTCGGGCGCTGGCTTTTCAACCCCCACTTTCCGACCCGACCTTGGGTCACATCTTACTTGTGGGAGTAGGATAAAACTGGCCTTGTGCCTAACTCCTGGAGAGGAGTAAATAATACTATGCTCCAGTTGGTAATCGTCCATGTGAATGATTCAGATTCAGCGAATAAAGACAAATGAATTTGAGTAGGAATTCTAACAAGACTTGAGGAAGACACTAATATAATTTGTAGTAACATACAGAGAACCGGATATTCACTCTGTAATGTCCAAATAAAGACGGTGTTAAAGATAATAAATTTTAAATGGTTTATTTTGGGGACCAATTCCATTACAGAATACATAGATTTTTGCCCTTAAAAGAGTGTTAAGGTTGGTAGTTAGGAGACTGTTGGTATTTCAACATAAAATTATTAGTTAAAACTTTCTGGAGTGATTTGCAATGTTGGACATAGAGTAAGTAGTATAGTATGTAAGGAGTGGGGGAAAATGAGGCCGAGAAGCGTGATAGAATAGTAGGAGAGCCTCTCCACTACTCACACCCTTCTTCCACACTCTCTAATACAGTGTTAACGCGCATACTATGAACTTCTTATTCTCCCCACAGCATCCAATGTATAAATTTTGACTCTGTTATTCCATCATGTTTATTCTTGATAAAGCTCTGACTTAAGGCGAAATATTAAATCAAATCATAACCCTCTCCTCATTTCTTTTTTTTCATATTAATTTGTCTTTTTTTCTTTTTTCCCTATTTTCATGCTTGTTTCCCATATATATTAGAGAAAAACAAACATACGTACATATATATATATATATATATATATATATATATATATATATATACCAAAAACATGCATATATAATTTCAATTTTTTTTATATATATTTTTTTATATATATTTTTTTAATTTTTCAATTTTTTAATTCCTTTATATTTTCTTATATTTTTATATCTTAATATTTTTATATTTTTATTTTTATTTTTATGTTTATTCTAGTTTTGCTTTTATTTTATTTTTTATTTTTTATTTTTTATTTGATATTTTATTTTTATTTTACTTCTAATCCCCTGATTTTATTTTTCCTTCACATATTCTATTATTTTTATTTTATATTATATTTTATTTTATTTTATTTTTACTCTTTATTTTTGGTCTTATTTTATTTTTTTCATTTTTTCTTAATAATCTTTATAATGTTTATAAGGTTTTATTATTATTATTATCAGTTGTATATTTATATCCATATTTTATATCTGTAACTTATTCTTTTTCCAATATTGGTCTATGTACGCCCTCCCTCCAATGGATGTTCCTCTAAGACGAGCTTGTTATTTTTTTCCTTTAATTTCTGTAAGATGTGATGCTAAAGGCGATGATGAAGAGACGTTTTGGAGTAGCTTTTGTTGGTTTTAAAAAAAATTAAAGAATGAAATAAAGTATTTCCAGAATGATTTGGAAACGACCGTACACCATAATAGACTTGTTGTTCTAATTCACTAAATCTCCTTATATATATATATATATATATATATATATTTGAAGGCTTTTTTGCCTCTATATTTATATATATATATATATATATATATATATATATATATATATATATATATATATATATATATTTGAAGGCTTTTTTGCCTCTATATTTATATATATATATATATATATATATATATATATATATATATATATATAATGTTCAGCTTTATCTCAATGAATATTGAGCTAATGGTATTTGCAAGTTGATGACTGATCTTTGTTTGGTTCATGTTTAAATTAAGGTTGAACACACATCTAAGGAAGGGAATTTTTTCCCGAAATATTATGTTATACAGAACCTCAATCAAACTGCACTGACGGCAATTAAGGTTGTAATATATATATATATATATATATATATATATATATATATATATATATATATATATATATAAAATTATATTGATAAAAGGTGGAAACTTCAAAACTATCTGTTACATCTCTGCGTTGTATTGTCTTTTATCTATATATATATATATATATATATATATATATATATATATATAGTATGTAGGAAGTCAACTAACGATGTGTTGTTTTTTTTCTCTCCGAAATAACCAAATTCTATACCTTAAAGATCAAATAAACTTCCGACGTTTAAAAAGTCATTATCAAGTTGAGACATTTCTTTTTCATATAAATCATTTTTCACCGTTGGAGATAAAAATCTCTCTTTTGGTTCGTATTCTGCCGAGATGTTAGTACGTTGCTTATAAATTTCTTCTCCTCTGCTACACGTGTCTTGTGTAACTGGCCTTGTGCCTAACTCCTGGAGAGGAGTAAATCAATACACATGTCTCGTGTTATGGTAATTGAAATGAAAATTTGCACTTGGAAATCATCGCTTTAAAGTTACATTTAGTATAGAATGTAGAACGCCGAATAACGATGTGGTGTGTTTTTTTTATTCTCCAAAATAAACAAATTTATTTACAAGCTTTCGACTTTTCAAATCATTATCAAGTTGAGACATTTTTTTTATATAAATCATTTTTCAAATCAAGTTCCAAATAAAGAGCATACTCAGAGATATTATAGTTATCTAAAGCTGTTTCAAGGCCGTGTTTATTTTAAGTCATACAATGAATCTTAATTCTTTATAACCACTTATGAAAAGAATGGAGCCCTCTTGGCAGCTCTTTAAAAAAGAATGGAGCCCTCTTGGCGGCTCTTCAGAAAAGAATGGAGACCTCTAGGCGACTGATAATGATAATTAAGATTTAACTTACTCCATACCTTGTACTGACGCCACAATGGGTAAGAAATCTGACCCTTGACAAAACAGTCGGATTAACAAATACATATATACACAGGTATATATACACATACACACAGACACACAGACACACACACATATATATATGTTTATATTTTCTGAATGAAATTAAAACTAATCGTTTAATCCCACCCCATCACATATAGCTCTCCACCTTGCTGTAGACACGCTGCCTCACCAAATGTTCCAGTAAATGACTGGTATGGTTTTTTTTTTTTTTTGTAAATTATATCAAAATTCCAATGATGGCAACACATTCTTGCACTGTTTGAATGTTAAGCAATTTTTTTAAGAACAATTAATTTCAATAATTCTTTTAACTTGTTGTTTTCCAATCAAAAACGAGAATTAAAAAAATATATATGCATCTATTCTATTTCAAACGTAAATTGATGGCAAATATCATTTTTAAACGAAAGTATTCTTAACAAAAGGGGGTGACGTGATGAGCCCAATGGACACCAGTGCAGACTATGAAATCAGCTATGTCGTGTTCAAATCCTATCGGTTCTATTATGATAATTTATGTACTGCTACTCTGGGGAAAGTATGAACTCCCCTTAGCTAAGATAAACAAGCTTTTAAAAGTACAAATCATTTTAATACTCGGTACTTCTTGAGATAACAATCCTCAGTAACTACTGCAAATCTTCTATTTATATATAAAACTCAATGTCTGTGTATGTGTGTGATGTTTGTGTGTTCCCTATAGAAAGAAAGGATGAAGAATCTACATGAAATCTAAAAGTGTATTCGTATGTAAAATTTACCGGGCAAGACTTTGGAAGTGTTCCCGAATCTCTAATCTAAAGGGGCTATGAGGACATAACCGTCTTAAAACTTCAAATATATTCTATTTTAATGAAATTTAAATCATATGTATAAAATTTTCTTGGAAAGACAATGGAAGATTGTCACGAACTACTAAGTGCCCTCCTAATCTAAGGAAGCTAGATGTCTGGGGGGGGGGGGGGGGAGAACCTCCCTTAAAACTTCAAATATATTCTATTTAGATGAAATTTATATCATATGTATAAAATTCTCCGGGGAAAACAATAGAAGTGGTCCTGAATCTCTACGTTACACTTTATGTGCCGAATATCTATGTGTCCCCCACCTCTAAGTGACCCATGGGGACAGACCCTTAAAACTTCAAATATCTCTCTGATTTTAATGAAATTTTGATTCTGTTTCGGAAACGTCAACCATAGATTTTACTGGCATGACATAGGTACTATGAAATCGAGAAAGACGAAGCAAGTACGCCATTCCAAATGTTACTGAAGACTCCCGCTCCTCATGTTAAGAATGATTCTAAAACTGCACCAGTAAAATCTATGGTTGACAATTACGAAACAGTGCCGAAATTTTAACTAATTTGGATATTTTTTCCAACATTTCAGCTTCTCCCTATTAGGGGCGAAATGGAAGGAAGAGAGCAATAAAATCAAATAGTGAAAAAAGTACATAGTAGTGATCCTTATTCAATCCCGAGCAACGTCGGGTATTCCTACTTGTATTATTCTATGTTTATGATATTCAAAAACTTCTTATTTCGTAAAAAAAAAAATTTCAAGTTTTTATTAAAACTGTATATTTGGATTATCATATTATTGATGATCATAATTATATTATTATTATTAAGTTATTATTATATTAAAGTTATTATTATTACAAACCATTATTATAATATTAAGTTATTATTATATTAAAGTTATTATTATTACAAAACATTATTAAGTTATTATTATTAAGTTATATATTATTATTATTATTAAGTTATTATTATATTAAAGTTATTATCATTACAAAACATTATTATAATAAGTTATTATTATATTAAAGTTATTATTATTATCTGTATTAAAGTTATTATTATTAAGTTATTATTATATATTATAATTATATTCAAATAATACTATTTGGATTATCATATTATTGATATCTTGGATGTTATTTTCACAACGTTTCGGTGGATGTAACCTCTGACTTTCTTTAGGTGCATCTTTTTGAACTCGGGAATTTTTATATCGAACTCGGGAATCTCTACAGAATTTCGAACTGAACCCTTTATTTAATCCACGGGGGTAGATTGTTCTCGTTCCGTCAACCATGACCGGGTAGAAGTCTTAAGTAATTTTTTATTTTATTCTTAGTTATTATCACTTGCAGTAAGGATTGAACCATCAACCTCCAGAAGACTGTCACTTAGAATTGATTGTTCATCAACACCTTTATCCGTGTCACCACATGTCCAAGTCTGATTAAAACTGTTGCCGTGGCGCGAACCCCCATCCGAAATATAGGTTGTCATATCCAGATATGGTATGAGAACTCTAGCCATAACAAACTAAAAAAAATACAGATGATAGTTCGGATGTTTTGTTATTTTATTATTGAGTCATCACTTATCAAAGCTAAAAAACATTCAAGGATAACGGCTAATAAGATGGATAGATTAAATGCCGAGTGATGATGAATACCATGAGGAGATTGAAACAACAGCAGACCCAATCCAGACAAAATCGCAAGAGGGAACTTGATAATTCTGTTGGCGCCAGACTAATTTTATGGGTTTTTTTTTGTGGAAATCGCTCCAGACAAGGCATGAAGCTACTTGATTTAAGGAGCTAACAAGAACAAATATGATTATCGCAAAGGCCAGAGATGCTTATTTGCCTTAGTCTTGAAAAGACCAAGGTAATAGGTAGGAGGAAAACAGTCCGCAGAAAGAGAGTTCCACAAGCCTGCGGTTCATGGAAAGAAGCTACTGGAATAGGAAGCTGTATTACAATGAGGTATCAACACAGCAAATTAATGGAGACCACAAGACCAACAAATCAACCGAGCTGGAACGAAAGAAGCAGGGAATAGATCACATAACTCTGAAGAACACATGCCATAATATTATTTATAGAAAAGACTGAGAATAGCAACATCACGTCTGTGTGAGAAAGGGTTTAGAGAAGAGGAAAGGGTGGGGCCAATCAAATTACAATTACGTTTCTACACCTTATCAAGAACCCTCAAATGGGACAGAGATTCACCAGCCCAAATATGACAACAGAACTCCAAACATGGTCTGATAGTAGATTTGTAGAGATAGAGAATAGCCTCAGGTGTGAGAACGTGTTTGGAGCAATAGAGAGAACCGACTTTACAAGAAGCAGATAGAGCAATGGATCTAATGTATGAACTCCAAGAAAGATTTGAGGAGAGAGAAAGACCAAGAAGTTTCAGAGTAAATTTCTCCTCAAGAGCATAGCCATCCATGAGAATTTCAAGAAGAAAAGGGACACGCCTACGATTGAAAGACATGAGCTGAGTTGGTTGGCCAACAGATGGCTCTGTGTGTAGCACACCATAGATATGTTTGTTTACATTGCATTTGCTGGTGGGGTAGTCTTCCTTTATTTTGAAATTATATATTATTTTGCTTAAACTTAACACTGGCATACAAAATTTTACGAAAAAAAAAGAAAATCTGATTAAATTGTATCTGGGCACTTTTTTGCAACTTCTGTTTAGAGCGTAATGACTCGATTGGCAGTGAATTCCCTGAGAATGTTCCTCGTGATAAATGATATTTTAACAATTCTTTACCATAAATAATATAAAAATGTATTTATTAACAGTTGTTTAGCTATTCAATAATACTTTGTTTTACATACAACACAACACAACACACACACATACACAACCTCAAATTACATCTATATATTCCGGGACGGCAACATAATTGACATTGCATTGTCATGAACGACAGCCAGAGAGATGCATTGGAACAACAAAGCTGACTCTCGGGGCTCCTTCCTAGACGTTGATATCATCCGTCTGATGTCTTGAAAAAAAAACAGTCTCGGGACCAAGCACGCCTGATGTTTCCACTGAAATTGGTTGAAAGATGAGCGAGCTGTATTTACTATGCTTCCTTCAGAGCTGCTGTGCTGGGCTTGACTGCGGATTCCGCAATCCTTGTTGATGAGAAAGAGTCGGAACAAGTGGCATCCCAGATCAGTGGCTTTCCGACTTGAAAGCAAATACCATCATCCCGTCGGGCCTGCGACCGTCACCCCTGTGCAGGCTGATTGGTTCGAGAACTGATACAAAACCTGCCGAGTCGAGACGTCGCTTGACTACGTCAAGTTACTTAACACTAGTTATGATTTTACAGACAAATTCAATTAGTAAAGACACTTATTATGTTAGTAAACATTAACACCGGTCTATTTCCATCAAATAAAAAGTTGAATTGCTGTTTAAGTTTCTAGCAATCTCTGGTGGTTTAGAGTCATCGTAAGTGTATAATTTGTGAGTTAGAGGTATGTTGAGAAATTATTATGCAGAAATCAGATGGTTTGGCAGAATATTTACTCCGGCAAGACCTTGGAACCAAAGGTGCCGAAAAATCAGTGTTGAACCTGTATTAAAAAGATGAAAATAAAAAACTAGACCGACAAACTTGCTGCACTTGTGCCCACTCAACATAACACCAGCAAAATCACACCTCTTCACTTTAGAGGTCCCCAGATGCTGAAAGGCTTTACCAAATGTCAGAAGGCTTTCTACTCTAATAGCTTCTTTCCTCGAACCTCTTGCTTTTGGAATTCTCTCCCTGCTCTCTGTTTCCCCGACTGTGCCAATATGCAAAAATTTAAATGTAATCTGAACAAGCATCTCGCTGCACAACTCCCCACTTAGTATGCCCTATAAATCTGGACCCTAATTTACAGCAGCCCCTTACGTCTCAGTGGAAACCTGCCATTTTTAGGTGAATTGATTAAAAGAACATTTAGTTTAACTACAGGATTTAATTTAATGAAATTACAAACTGGTTTTAAATTATATCGTCTGGCAGAACTGTTCACTTTTAATAGAGCTGTAAAAATGCAGTAGGCTGCATTTTTTAGTGGTGCATGCGAATGGCAGACGTTGCAGGTGATAGATGCTCGGCCAAAGGAAGAAGGATGGAGGGCACAGAGAAATTTGAAAATGTCTTTGGTTTTATATCGGGCCACCCAGAATTTTATTTCTCTTTGAAATGAAATAAGTGCCTCACAAAAACGGAAATCATGCTGAGACCAAAAGTAATGTTCGCAGATGGACTCCAGTTAAACCCCTTTGAATAGACACTGTCTGCTTGTTATCTCCAGTAGATATCTCAAGTAGTTAGTGCTTGAGTGGTCAGGTGGTGACCACTGAGAAAGACTGGAATCCAAGATTACCGGTCAGAAGAAAAGGATTCCGGGAGGGGTGGGCATGGCCTTCTGGGCATGACAGGAAGTTGGGTTTTCTGAAAGAGAGCTAGCGATCAGTGGAAAATGGGTGTCTCTCCAGGCAATGTATGCCCATTTGGGGCTCTTAGCTAAATGACTATGTTGATCGGACTTATACTTTATTTCGTCCAGGTAAAAGTTCTCATTTTGCAAGTCTGCCATTCAACCTAAGAACACGAGTATCTTTTGAGACCTCCAAAAAATAAACATGTTACTTGTTATAAACTTCACTCATGGTTTTACTTGGGATGAGAATTCTTTATTGCAGCACTGACTAAAGATCAAACAGAACATCTTCAGACCGGCACAATGAGTGGAGACGATCAGGGACAGTGCAGTGAACGCACGCATACAGGTTCAGAGAGTCTGTTTACTGAATTAGCATGAATAGTAAGAGTCCTGTTTGTGTTGCATATACCTCCCCTCCAAGAGGAGGCCTAATGCCTCGTAAGTCACAATCAAATAAAATGTTATCGAATGCAAATCAGAAATCAAAACAGCACAATTAAATCGGACGGTGTATCCACTCCTTCCGTGATTGAGGTGCCTGGAATTAATGTTTCACAACAGCACGAAGAAAAAAAAGGACATTCTGAATTTGAAGAAGGACCATTTATTAAGATGTTGACTGTCAACGATTGCTACGTTTGTCAATATCTACAACATAATCTCTTTTCGTCTTAGAGACCAGAGAAGAACCATTTATTACGATGTTGACGTTGATTTCTCTTCTGGTTGACGTTCAAGGTTATGGACATCTGGGGCCTTAGCCCCTTAATTTATATCGATCTTAAATCATTTTTTTACACATGCTGTCCGCTCAAAAGCTTCCCAACGAACTGAATCACCTCTCTCGTTCCCTCTCTCTTTGAGCCATGTGACGTCACACCCGCTTCCAGCCATAGCAGGAGGTGTGGCATTTGAGTGCATACTCGTTGACCCCATGATCCGGGTTCCTGTGTATATGTGAATGCCATCCTGCAAACCAAAATCATCAGATGAATACTAGCAAACGTATTCATTAATATTTAACATTTGTTCCTGGGATTGTATCTAGACTGAGTGATCTTAATTGCTTGCAAAGGAGCAATGGCTTTTCATCAACTGTAACAGCATAATCAACAGTAATCAGCATAATTAAAAAAAAAAGGAAAAAGTTACGATGATGAATATTTTACTTTTATTGTGACCTGAAATTTGTTTATGCGGTTGAAGTTCGATTTGATGTTTTGTGCAACAGATTCATCAACTTCTTAGCAGTTTGGATATTTGTGTGATGTTTTTGTCCTTCATGTCTGAATGCTCGGGTTTTAAATAACCAGTCTGGATGTAGTGTGGATCATATTTTTAGGAAACTCGCGTCGCGGGTTAGTTTGATGAGTTCATTGTCTTTGGCGATCCGGCTTTACGAGGAGAGAAACTACCAGTTAATATAGTAAGCTGTTGCGAAAACAGAACGCAGACACTTTGATTGTTTCAAAGATATGTAGGTGTTCTTATTTACTTGCCTCTTCACGATAGCAAAGTTAGGCATAAGGTCGGGTTTTAATGGGGGGGGGGAATCTAGCTCCCCAAAAAGGGGCAACCTGGATTGAAACAAAAATTAAAATTGCCTCAGTCTAGAAGGACTTCACCTTCACTGACCGAGGATAGAATTGATTAAGTAGCATCAGAACAGATACTACACTTTGTTCTTAGCCAAAGTCATGTGTAGTGCATTTTACTGTGATTTTTCATGAGTCGGTCTACACAGCGACTTCTGTTTTATGTTGGCCTGGAACTACTATGCTCTGACTAAACGAAAAAGTAGTTGTTTTCATTAGAGATCTTCATATTTTATTAACTTGTTGGACGAGTTGAGCGGTCATGTTTCACAATAAAATATTATTCTACCGTTCCAGAAAGGACCTGACTTCAGCTGCAATCCTCTATCTATATAAGAGTCAGATACGTTCAAAAATGGAATACTGGTGCCGCACAGAACACACTTTCCTGCCTTTACAGAATACAAAATCAACTTTGAAATCTAGTGGGAGGTGAGGGTGACCTCTTCTCCTCCCTACAGCCCCTTAGTCACAGAAGAGACGTTTCTAGTCTTTCTCATCTCTGTCGTTATTTCCATGGAAGGTGCTCAACTGAGCTCCAATCTCTGGTTGATCCTTGTAAAACATTCACAGCAAGAACTCGTCTTTTACCACAACGGAAAAACACTTTTTTTTCTCCCTCCTTGTGTCTAGCATCAGACGAAATTTACATGGACAGATTGTTTGCAAGGGCTTCCCACCTGTGGAACACATTTCTGTCTGTCTGCTTCCCTACTGACTACAACTTGGTCATCTCAACCAACGGAGAGTCTATCAGGTATGGGTACGCAGTGTGATGACGTATGAAAGTGAAACCTGGCCAGTGAGGGTTGAGAAAAAGTGTTTCATGGAGGGAAATGACTGGTATGATGGGTCGGTAATGTGAGTCTTAAAGACAGACTTATATCTGATCTCAGAGGAAGATTAAATTTGGAGAGTATAGAGAGATGTGTGCAGAACAGGAGACTTCGTTGGTATGGCCACATTGAAACACTATATGAGATTTCTTGACTTAGGAGATGTAGAATAGTTGAAGTAGCAGGGTCAGTTGCCAAGGGTATGCCAAGGAAAACATGAGCTAGTGATAGAGATGGATTTGAGGGAAAAATGGATAAATAAAAACCTGGCCAAGAATATGTTAGTTTAGAAGTCAATTTCTAAAAACCGTCGAACACATGTCAGCATGTAAAATGGACGTTAAACAGAATATGCTAAGACATAGAAGTTTCAAAATATGTTGGGAACATGTTTTCTAGTTGTTTTCTTGAATATAAACCTAAATTAAAGAAGAAAATTGATATTTCAAAAAATCGAAAATTCTCGTGTACGCGGACATGTCAGATTTTGCCATTTTCAGCAAGTTTTTTTCTTCTGTAATAACACTGGCTTTCTAGAACATAGAAGTTTCAAAATATGTTGGGAACATGTTTTCTAGTTGTTTTCTTGAATATAAACCTAAATTAAAGAAGAAAATTGAAATTTAAAAAAATCGAAAATTCTCGTGTACGCGGACATGTCAGATTTTGCCATTTTCAGCAAGTTTTTTTCTTCTGTAATAACACTGGCTTTCTAGGACATAGAAGTTTAAAAATATGTTGGAAACATGTTTTCGTAGTTGTTTTCTTGAATATAAACCTAAATTAAAGAAGAAAATTGGAATTTCAAAAAATCGAAAATTCTCGTGTACACGGACATGTCAGATTTTGCCATTTTTAGCAAGTTTCTTGCTTCTGTAATAATGCTGGTTTTCTAAGACATACACGTTTACAAATATGTTGGGAACATGTTTTCTAGTTGTTTTCTTGAATATAAACCAAACTTAAAGTAGAAAACTGAAATTTCAAAAAATCGAAAATTCTCGTGTACGCGGACATGTCAGATTTTGCTATTTTCAGCAAGTTTCTTCTGCTTTTCTAGGACATAGAAGTTTCAAAATATGTTGGGAACATGGTTTCATGTTGTTTTCTTGAATATAAACCTAAATTAAAGTAGAAAATTGAAATTTGAAAAAATCGAAAATTCTCGTGTACATGTCAGCGGACATGTCAGATTTTGCCATTTTCAGCAAGTTTTTTTCTTCTGTAATAACACTGGCTTTCTATCACATAGAAGTTTTAAAATATGTTGGGCACATGTTTTCTAGTGGTTTTCTTTAATATAAACCTAAATTAAAGAAGAAAATTGAAATTTCAAAAAATCGAAAATTCTAGTGTCAGATTTAGCAAATTTCTTTCTACTGTGATAACCCTTGTTTTCTAGGACATAGAAGTTTTAAAATATGTTGGGAACATGTTTTCTAGTTGTTTTCTGTAATATAAACCTAAATTAAAGAAGAAAATTGGAATTTCAAAAAATCGAAAATGCTCGTGTAAACGGACATGTCAGATTTTGCCATTTTTAGCAAGTTTCTTGCTTCTGTAATAATGCTGGTTTTCTAGGACATAGACGTTTCAAAATATGTTGGGAACATGTTTTCTAGTTGTTTTCTTGAATATAAACCAAACTTAAAGTAGAAAATTGAAATTTCAAAAAATCGAAAATTCTCGTGTACGCGGACATGTCAGATTTTGATATTTTCAGCAAGTTTCTTCTACTTTTCTAGGACATAGAAGTTTCAAAATATGTTGGCAACATGTTATCTAGTTGTTTTCTTGAATATAAACCTAAATTAAAGTAGAAAATTGAAATTTAAAAAAATCGACAATTCTCGTGTATGCAGACATGTCAGATTTTGCCATTTTCAGCAAGTTTATTTCATCTGCTTTTCTAAGACATAGAAGTTTAAAAATATGCTGGGAACATGTTTTCGTAGTTGTTTTCTTGAATATAAACCTAAATTAAAGAAGAAAATTGATATTTCAAAAAATCGAAAATTCTCGTGTACGCGGACATGTCAGATTTTGCCATTTTCAGCAAGTTTTTTTCTTCTGTAATAACACTGGCTTTCTAGAACATAGAAGTTTCAAAATATGTTGGGAACATGTTTTCTAGTTGTTTTCTTGAATATAAACCTAAATTAAAGAAGAAAATTGAAATTTCAAAAAATCGAAAATTCTCGTGTACGCGGACATGTCAGATTTTGCCATTTTCAGCAAGTTTTTTTCTTCTGTAATAACACTGGCTTTCTAGGACATAGAAGTTTAAAAATATGTTGGAAACATGTTTTCGTAGTTGTTTTCTTGAATATAAACCTAAATTAAAGAAGAAAATTGGAATTTCAAAAAATCGAAAATTCTCGTGTACATGGACATGTCAGATTTTGCCATTTTTAGCAAGTTTCTTGCTTCTGTAATAATGCTGGTTTTCTAAGACATACACGTTTACAAATATGTTGGGAACATGTTTTCTAGTTGTTTTCTTGAATATAAACCAAACTTAAAGTAGAAAACTGAAATTTCAAAAAATCGAAAATTCTCGTGTACGCAGACATGTCAGATTTTGCTATTTTCAGCAAGTTTCTTCTGCTTTTCTAGGACATAGAAGTTTCAAAATATGTTGGGAACATGGTTTCATGTTGTTTTCTTGAATATAAACCTAAATTAAAGTAGAAAATTGAAATTTGAAAAAATCGAAAATTCTCGTGTACATGTCAGCGGACATGTCAGATTTTGCCATTTTCAGCAAGTTTTTTTCTTCTGTAATAACACTGGCTTTCTATCACATAGAAGTTTTAAAATATGTTGGGCACATGTTTTCTAGTGGTTTTCTTTAATATAAACCTTAATTAAAGAAGAAAATTGAAATTTCAAAAAATCGAAAATTCTAGTGTCAGATTTACCCGTTTTTAGCAAATTTCTTTCTACTGTGATAACCCTTGTTTTCTAGGACATAGAAGTTTCAAAATATGTTTGAAACATGTTTTAATGTTGTTTTCTTGAATATAAACCTTAATTAAAGTAGAAAATTGAAATTTCAAAAAATAAAAAATTCTCGTGTACGCGGACATGTAAGATTTTGCCATTTTCAGCAAGTTTTTTTCTTCTGTAATAACACTGGCTTTCTATGGCATAGAAGTTTCAAAATATGTTGCGAACATGTTTTCTAGTTGTTTTCTTGAATATAAACCTAAATCAAAGAAGAAAATTTGAATTTTAAAAAATCGAAAATTATCGTGTACACGGACATGTCAGATTTAGCCATTTTTAGCAAGTTTCTTGCTTCTGTAATAATGCTGGTTTTCTAGAACATAGAAGTTTCAAAATATGTTGGGAACATGTTTTCTAGTGGTTTTCTTGAATATTAACCTTAATTAAAGAAGAAAATTGAAATTTCAAAAAATCGAACATTCTCGTGTACACAGACATGTCAGATTTTGCCATTTTAGCAAGTTTCTTGCTTCTGTAATAACCCTGGTTTTCCAGGACATAGAAGTTTAAAAATATGTTGGGAACATGTTTTCTAGTTGTTTTCTTGAATATAAACCTAAATAATAGTAGAAAATTGAAATTGAAAAAAATCGAAAATTCTCGTGTATGCAGACATGTCAGATTTTGCCATTTTCAGCAAGTTTCTTTCTTTTACTTTTCTAAGACATAGAAGTTTACAAATATGTTTGAAACGTATTTTCATGTTGTTTTCTTGAATATAAACCTTAATTAAAGTAGAAAATTGAAATATAAAAAAATCGAAAATTCTCGTGTACGCGGACATGTCAGATTTTGCTATTTTCAGCAAGTTTTTTCTTCTGTAATAATGGAGGTTTTCTAGGACATAGACGTTTCAAAATATGTTGGGAACATGTTTTCTAGTTGTTTTCTTGAATATAAACCAAACTTAAAGTAGAAAATTGAAATTTCAAAAAATCGAAAATTCTCGTGTACGCCGACATGTCAGATTTTGATATTTTCAGCAAGTTTCTTCTACTTTTCTAGGACATAGAAGTTTCAAAATATGTTGGCAACATGTTATCTAGTTGTTTTCTTGAATATAAACCTAAATTAAAGTAGAAAATTGAAATTTAAAAAAATCGACAATTCTCGTGTATGCAGACATGTCAGATTTTGCCATTTTCAGCAAGTTTATTTCATCTGCTTTTCTAAGACATAGAAGTTTAAAAATATGCTGGGAACATGTTTTCGTAGTTGTTTTCTTGAATATAAACCTAAATTAAAGAAGAAAATTGATATTTCAAAAAATCGAAAATTCTCGTGTACGCGGACATGTCAGATTTTGCCATTTTCAGCAAGTTTTTTTCTTCTGTAATAACACTGGCTTTCTAGAACATAGAAGTTTCAAAATATGTTGGGAACATGTTTTCTAGTTGTTTTCTTGAATATAAACCTAAATTAAAGAAGAAAATTGAAATTTCAAAAAATCGAAAATTCTCGTGTACGCGGACATGTCAGATTTTGCCATTTTCAGCAAGTTTTTTTCTTCTGTAATAACACTGGCTTTCTAGGACATAGAAGTTTAAAAATATGTTGGAAACATGTTTTCGTAGTTGTTTTCTTGAATATAAACCTAAATTAAAGAAGAAAATTGGAATTTCAAAAAATCGAAAATTCTCGTGTACATGGACATGTCAGATTTTGCCATTTTTAGCAAGTTTCTTGCTTCTGTAATAATGCTGGTTTTCTAAGACATACACGTTTACAAATATGTTGGGAACATGTTTTCTAGTTGTTTTCTTGAATATAAACCAAACTTAAAGTAGAAAACTGAAATTTCAAAAAATCGAAAATTCTCGTGTACGCAGACATGTCAGATTTTGCTATTTTCAGCAAGTTTCTTCTGCTTTTCTAGGACATAGAAGTTTCAAAATATGTTGGGAACATGGTTTCATGTTGTTTTCTTGAATATAAACCTAAATTAAAGTAGAAAATTGAAATTTGAAAAAATCGAAAATTCTCGTGTACATGTCAGCGGACATGTCAGATTTTGCCATTTTCAGCAAGTTTTTTTCTTCTGTAATAACACTGGCTTTCTATCACATAGAAGTTTTAAAATATGTTGGGCACATGTTTTCTAGTGGTTTTCTTTAATATAAACCTTAATTAAAGAAGAAAATTGAAATTTCAAAAAATCGAAAATTCTAGTGTCAGATTTACCCGTTTTTAGCAAATTTCTTTCTACTGTGATAACCCTTGTTTTCTAGGACATAGAAGTTTCAAAATATGTTTGAAACATGTTTTAATGTTGTTTTCTTGAATATAAACCTTAATTAAAGTAGAAAATTGAAATTTCAAAAAATAAAAAATTCTCGTGTACGCGGACATGTAAGATTTTGCCATTTTCAGCAAGTTTTTTTCTTCTGTAATAACACTGGCTTTCTATGGCATAGAAGTTTCAAAATATGTTGGGAACATGTTTTCTAGTTGTTTTCTTGAATATAAACCTAAATCAAAGAAGAAAATTTGAATTTTAAAAAATCGAAAATTATCGTGTACACGGACATGTCAGATTTAGCCATTTTTAGCAAGTTTCTTGCTTCTGTAATAATGCTGGTTTTCTAGAACATAGAAGTTTCAAAATATGTTGGGAACATGTTTTCTAGTGGTTTTCTTGAATATTAACCTTAATTAAAGAAGAAAATTGAAATTTCAAAAAATCGAACATTCTCGTGTACACAGACATGTCAGATTTTGCCATTTTAGCAAGTTTCTTGCTTCTGTAATAACCCTGGTTTTCCAGGACATAGAAGTTTAAAAATATGTTGGGAACATGTTTTCTAGTTGTTTTCTTGAATATAAACCTAAATAATAGTAGAAAATTGAAATTGAAAAAAATCGAAAATTCTCGTGTATGCAGACATGTCAGATTTTGCCATTTTCAGCAAGTTTCTTTCTTTTACTTTTCTAAGACATAGAAGTTTACAAATATGTTTGAAACGTATTTTCATGTTGTTTTCTTGAATATAAACCTTAATTAAAGTAGAAAATTGAAATATAAAAAAATCGAAAATTCTCGTGTACGCGGACATGTCAGATTTTGCTATTTTCAGCAAGTTTTTTCTTCTGTAATAATGCTGGTTTTCTAGGACATAGACGTTTCAAAATATGTTGGGAACATGTTTTCTAGTTGTTTTCTTGAATATAAACCAAACTTAAAGTAGAAAATTGAAATTTCAAAAAATCGAAAATTCTCGTGTACGCCGACATGTCAGATTTTGATATTTTCAGCAAGTTTCTTCTACTTTTCTAGGACATAGAAGTTTCAAAATATGTTGGCAACATGTTATCTAGTTGTTTTCTTGAATATAAACCTAAATTAAAGTAGAAAATTGAAATTTAAAAAAATCGACAATTCTCGTGTATGCAGACATGTCAGATTTTGCCATTTTCAGCAAGTTTATTTCATCTGCTTTTCTAAGACATAGAAGTTTAAAAATATGCTGGGAACATGTTTTCGTAGTTGTTTTCTTGAATATAAACCTAAATTAAAGAAGAAAATTGATATTTCAAAAAATCGAAAATTCTCGTGTACGCGGACATGTCAGATTTTGCCATTTTCAGCAAGTTTTTTTCTTCTGTAATAACACTGGCTTTCTAGAACATAGAAGTTTCAAAATATGTTGGGAACATGTTTTCTAGTTGTTTTCTTGAATATAAACCTAAATTAAAGTAGAAAATTAAAATTTAAAAAAATCGAAAATTCTCGTGTACGCGGACATGTCAGATTTTGCCATTTTCAGCAAGTTTTTTTCTTCTGTAATAACACTGGCTTTCTAGGACATAGAAGTTTAAAAATATGTTGGAAACATGTTTTCGTAGTTGTTTTCTTGAATATAAACCTAAATTAAAGAAGAAAATTGGAATTTCAAAAAATCGAAAATTCTCGTGTACATGGACATGTCAGATTTTGCCATTTTTAGCAAGTTTCTTGCTTCTGTAATAATGCTGGTTTTCTAAGACATACACGTTTACAAATATGTTGGGAACATGTTTTCTAGTTGTTTTCTTGAATATAAACCAAACTTAAAGTAGAAAACTGAAATTTCAAAAAATCGAAAATTCTCGTGTACGCAGACATGTCAGATTTTGCTATTTTCAGCAAGTTTCTTCTGCTTTTCTAGGACATAGAAGTTTCAAAATATGTTGGGAACATGGTTTCATGTTGTTTTCTTGAATATAAACCTAAATTAAAGTAGAAAATTGAAATTTGAAAAAATCGAAAATTCTCGTGTACATGTCAGCGGACATGTCAGATTTTGCCATTTTCAGCAAGTTTTTTTCTTCTGTAATAACACTGGCTTTCTATCACATAGAAGTTTTAAAATATGTTGGGCACATGTTTTCTAGTGGTTTTCTTTAATATAAACCTTAATTAAAGAAGAAAATTGAAATTTCAAAAAATCGAAAATTCTAGTGTCAGATTTACCCGTTTTTAGCAAATTTCTTTCTACTGTGATAACCCTTGTTTTCTAGGACATAGAAGTTTCAAAATATGTTTGAAACATGTTTTAATGTTGTTTTCTTGAATATAAACCTTAATTAAAGTAGAAAATTGAAATTTCAAAAAATAAAAAATTCTCGTGTACGCGGACATGTAAGATTTTGCCATTTTCAGCAAGTTTTTTTCTTCTGTAATAACACTGGCTTTCTATGGCATAGAAGTTTCAAAATATGTTGGGAACATGTTTTCTAGTTGTTTTCTTGAATATAAACCTAAATCAAAGAAGAAAATTTGAATTTTAAAAAATCGAAAATTATCGTGTACACGGACATGTCAGATTTAGCCATTTTTAGCAAGTTTCTTGCTTCTGTAATAATGCTGGTTTTCTAGAACATAGAAGTTTCAAAATATGTTGGGAACATGTTTTCTAGTGGTTTTCTTGAATATTAACCTTAATTAAAGAAGAAAATTGAAATTTCAAAAAATCGAACATTCTCGTGTACACAGACATGTCAGATTTTGCCATTTTAGCAAGTTTCTTGCTTCTGTAATAACCCTGGTTTTCCAGGACATAGAAGTTTAAAAATATGTTGGGAACATGTTTTCTAGTTGTTTTCTTGAATATAAACCTAAATAATAGTAGAAAATTGAAATTGAAAAAAATCGAAAATTCTCGTGTATGCAGACATGTCAGATTTTGCCATTTTCAGCAAGTTTCTTTCTTTTACTTTTCTAAGACATAGAAGTTTACAAATATGTTTGAAACGTATTTTCATGTTGTTTTCTTGAATATAAACCTTAATTAAAGTAGAAAATTGAAATATAAAAAAATCGAAAATTCTCGTGTACGCGGACATGTCAGATTTTGCTATTTTCAGCAAGTTTTTTCTTCTGTAATAATGGAGGTTTTCTAAGACATAGAAGTTTCAAAATATGTTGGGAACAGGTTTTTTAGTTGTTTTTTTGATTAAATATAAACCTATATTAAAGTAGGAAAATTAAAATTTCAAAAAATCGAAAATTCTCGTGTACGCGGACATGTCAGATTTTGCCATTTTCAGCAAGTTTCTTTCTTCTGCTTTTCTAGGACATAGAAGTTTCAAAATATGTTGAGAACATGTTTTCTAGTAGTTTTCTTGAATATAAACCTAAATTAAAGAAGAAAATTGAAATTTTAAAAAATCGAAAATTATCGTGTACACGGACATGTCAGATTTTGCCATTTTCAGCAAGTTTTTTCTTCTGTAATAACACTGGCTTTCTATGACATAGAAGTTTTAAAATAGGGTGGGAACATGTTCTCTAGTTGTTTTCTGTAATATGAGCCTAAATTACAGTAGAAAATTGAAATTTCAAACAATCGAAAATTCTCGTGTACGCGGACATGTCAGATTTTGCCATTTTCAGAAAGTTTTTTTCTTCTGTAATAACACTTGCTTTCTATCACATAGAAGTTTCAAAATATGTTGGGAACACGTTTTCTAGTGGTTTTCTTTAAATATAAACCTAAATTAAAGAAGAAAATTGAAATTTTACAAAAATCGAAAATTCTAGTGTCAGATTTTGTCGTTTTTAGCAAATTTCTTTCGACTGTGATAACCCTTGTTTTCTAGGACATAGAAGTTTTAAAATATGTTGGGAACCTGTTCTCTAGTAGTTTTCTTGAATATAAACCTAAATTAAAGTAGAAAATTAAAATTTAAAAAAATCGAAAATTCTCGTGTATGCGGACATGTCAGATTTTGCCATTTTCAGCAAGTTTCTTGCTTCTGTAATAACCCTGGTTTTCTAGGACATAGAAGTTTCAAATTATGTTGGAAACATGTTTTCGTAGTTGTTTTCTTGAATATAAACCTAAATTAAAGTGGAAAATTGAAATTTCAAAAAATCGAAAATTATCGTGTACGCGGACATGTAAGATTTAGCCATTTTCAGCAAGTTTTTTCTTCTGTAATAACACTGGCTTTCTATGACATAGAAGTTTTAAAATAGGTTGGGAACATGTTCTCTAGTTGTTTTCTTGAATATGAGCCTAAATTACAGTAGAAAATTGAAATTTCAAAAAATCGAAAATTCTCGTGTACGCGGACATGTCAGATTTTGCCATTTTCAGAAAGTTTTTTTCTTCTGTAATAACACTTGCTTTCTATCACATAGAAGTTTCAAAATATGTTGGGAACATGTTTTCTAATGGTTTTCTTAAATATAAACCTAAATTAAAGAAGAAAATTGAAATTTTACAAAAATCGAAAATTCTAGTGTCAGATTTTGCCGTTTTTAGCAAATTTCTTTCTACTGTGATAACCCTTGTTTTCTAGGACATAGAAGTTTTAAAATATGTTGGGAACCTGTTTTCTAGTAGTTTTCTTGAATATAAACCTAAATTAAAGTAGAAAATTAAAATTTCAAAAAATCGAAAATTCTGTCAGATTTTGCTATTTTCAGCAAGTTTCTTCTACTTTTCTGGGACATAGTAGTTTCAAAATATGTTGGGGACATGTTTTCTAGTTGTTTTCTTGAATATAAACCTAAATTAAAGTAGAAAATTGAAATTTCAAAAAATCGAAAATTCTCGTGTACACAGACATGTCAGATTTTGCCATTTTTAGCAAGTTTCTTGCTTCTGTAATAATGGTGGTTTTCTAGGACATAGAAGTTTCAAAATATGTTGGGAACATGTTTTCTAGTTGTTTTCTTGAATATAAACCTAAATTAAAGTAGAAAATTGAAATTTCAAAAAATCGAAAATTCTCGTGTACGCGGACATGTCAGATTTGGCCATTTTCAGCAAGTTTCTTTCTTCTGCTTTTCTAGGACATAGAAGTTTCAAAATATGTTGAGAACATGTTTTCTAGTGGTTTTCTTGAATATAAACCTAAATTAAAGAAAAAAATTTTAATTTAAAAAAATCGAAAATTATCGTGTACATGGACATGTCAGATTTTGCCATTTTCAGCAAGTTTTTTCTTCTGTAATAACACTGGCTTTCTATGACATAGAAGTTTTAAAATAGGTTGGGAACATGTTCTCTAGTTGTTTTCTTGAATATGAGCCTAAATTACAGTAGAAAATTTAAATTTCAAAAAATCGAAAATTCTCGTGTACGCGGACATGTCAGATTTTGCCATTTTCAGAAAGTTTTTTTCTTCTGTAATAACACTTGCTTTCTATCACATAGAAGTTTCAAAATATGTTGGGAACATGTTTTCTAGTGGTTTTCTTAAATATAAACCTAAATTAAAGAAGAAAATTGAAATTTTACAAAAATCGAAAATTCTAGTGTCAGATTTTGCCATTTTCAGCAAGTTTCTTG
Organism: Sepiola atlantica; assembly: GCA_963556195.1. Lineage (NCBI taxonomy): Eukaryota > Metazoa > Mollusca > Cephalopoda > Sepiida > Sepiolidae > Sepiola > Sepiola atlantica. Next base: position 21,539,766 of record OY744523.1, on the reverse strand, counting down.
CTTCTGTAATAACCCTGGTTTTCTAGGACATAGAAGTTTCAAATTATGTTGGAAACATGTTTTCGTAGTTGTTTTCTTGAATATAAACCTAAATTAAAGTGGAAAATTGAAATTTCAAAAAATCGAAAATTCTCGTGTACGCGGACATGTCAGATTTAGCCATTTTCAGCAAGTTTTTTCTTCTGTAATAACACTGGCTTTCTATGACATAGAAGTTTTAAAATAGGTTGGGAACATGTTCTCTAGTTGTTTTCTTGAATATGAGCCTAAATTACAGTAGAAAATTGAAATTTCAAAAAATCGAAAATTCTCGTGTACGCGGACATGTCAGATTTTGCCATTTTCAGAAAGTTTTTTTCTTCTGTAATAACACTTGCTTTCTATCACATAGAAGTTTAAAAATATGTTGGGAACATGTTTTCTAATGGTTTTCTTAAATATAAACCTAAATTAAAGAAGAAAATTGAAATTTTACAAAAATCGAAAATTCTAGTGTCAGATTTTGCCATTTTCAGCAAGTTTCTTGCTTCTGTAATAACCCTGGTTTTCTAGGACATAGAAGTTTCAAATTATGTTGGAAACATGTTTTCGTAGTTGTTTTCTTGAATATAAACTTAAATTAAAGTGGAAAATTGAAATTTCAAAAAATCGAAAATTCTCGTGTACGCGGACATGTCAGATTTGGCCATTTTCAGCAAGTTTCCTTTTTCTGCTTTTCTAGGACATAGTAGCTTCAAAATATGTTGGGAACATGTTTTCTAGTTGTTTTCTTGAATATAAACCTTAATTAAAGTAGAAAATTGAAATTTCAAAAAATCGAAAATTCTCGTGTACGCGGACATGTCAGATTTTGCCATTTTCAGCAAGTTTCTTTCTTTTACTTTTCTAGGACATAGAAGTTTCAAAATATGTTTGAAACGTGTTTTTATGTTGTTTTCTTGAATATAAACCTTAATTAAAGTAGAAAATTGAAATTCAAAAAAATCGAAAATTCTCGTGTACGCGGACATGTCAGATTTTGCTATTTTCAGCAAGTTTTTTCTTCTGTTATCACACTGGCTTTCTAGGACATAGAAGTTTTAAAATATGTTGGGAACATGTTTTCTAGTTGTTTTCTTGAATATAAACCTAAATTAAAGTAGAAAATTGAAATTTCAAAAAATCGAAAATTCTCGTGTACACAGACATGTCAGATTTGTCCATTTTTAGCAAGTTTCTTACTTCTGTAATAATGGTGGTTTTCTAGGACATAGAAGTTTCAAAATATGTTGGGAACAGGTTTTCTAGTTGTTTTCTTGAATATAAACCTAAATTAAAGTAGAAAATTTAAATTTCAAAAAATCGAAAATTCTCGTGTACGCGGACATGTCAGATTTTGCCATTTTCAGCAAGTTTCTTTCTTCTGCTTTTCTAGGACATAGAAGTTTCAAAATATGTTGAGAACATGTTTTCTAGTGGTTTTCTTGAATATAAACCTAAATTAAAGAAGAAAATTTTTATTTTAAAAAATCGAAAATTATCGTGTACACGGACATGTCAGATTTTGCCATTTTCAGCAAGTTTTTTCTTCTGTAATAACACTGGCTTTCTATGACATAGAAGTTTTAAAATAGGTTGGGAACATGTTCTCTAGTTGTTTTCTGTAATATGAGCCTAAATTACAGTAGAAAATTGAAATTTAAACCAATCGAAAATTCTCGTGTACGCGGACATGTCAGATTTTGCCATTTTCAGAAAGTTTTTTTCTTCTGTAATAACACTTGCTTTCTATCACATAGAAGTTTCAAAATATGTTGGGAACATGTTTTCTAGTGGTTTTCTTAAATAGAAACCTAAATTAAAGAAGAAAATTGAAATTTTACAAAATCGAAAATTCTAGTGTCAGATTTTGCCGTTTTTAGCAAATTTCTTTCGACTGTGATAACCCTTGTTTTCTAGGACATAGAAGTTTTAAAATATGTTGGGAACCTGTTTTCTAGTAGTTTTCTTGAATATAAACCTAAATTAAAGTAGAAAATTAAAATTTCAAAAAATCGAAAATTCTCGTGTACGTGGACATGTCAGATTTGGCCATTTTCAGCAAGTTTCCTTTTTCTGCTTTTCTAGGACATAGAAGTTTTAAAATAGGTTGGGAACATGTTCTCTAGTTGTTTTCTTGAATATAAACCTAAATTAAAGTAGAAAATTGAAATTTCAAAAAATCGAAAATTCTCTTATACGCGGACATGTCAGATTTTGCTATTTCCAGCAAGTTTCTTCTACTTTTCTGGGACATAGTAGTTTCAAAATATGTTGGGGACATATGTTCTAGTTGTTTTCTTGAATATAAACCTAAATTAAAGTAGAAAATTGAAATTTCAAAAAATCGAAAATTCTCGTGTACACAGACATGTCAGATTTTGCCATTTTTAGCAAGTTTCTTGCTTCTGTAATAATGGTGGTTTTCTAGGACATAGAAGTTTCAAAATATGTTGGGAACAGGTTTTCTAGTTGTTTTCTTGAATATAAACCTAAATTAAAGTAGAAAATTAAAATTTCAAAAAATCGAAAATTCTCGTGTACGTGGACATGTCAGATTTGGCCATTTTCAGCAAGTTTCTTTCTTCTGCTTTTCTAGGACATAGTAGCTTCAAAATATGTTGGGAACATGTTTTCTAGTTGTTTTCTTGAATATAAACCTTAATTAAAGTAGAAAATTGAAATTTCAAAAAATCGAAAATTCTCGTGTACGCGGACATGTCAGATTTTGCTATTTTCAGCAAGTTTCTTCTACTTTTCTGGGACATAGTAGTTTCAAAATATGTTGGGGACATGTTTTCTAGTTGTTTGCTTGAATATAAACCTAAATTAAAGTAGAAAATTGAAATTTCAAAAAATCGAAAATTCTCGTGTACACAGACATGTCAGATTTTGCCATTTTTAGCAAGTTTCTTGCTTCTGTAATAATGGTGGTTTTCTAGGACATAGAAGTTTCAAAATATGTTGGGAACAGGTTTTCTAGTAGTTTTCTTGAATATAAACCGTAATTAAAGTAGAAAATTTAAATTTCAAAAAATCGAAAATTCTCGTGTACGCGGACATGTCAGATTGTGCCATTTTCAGCAAGTTTCTTTCTTCTGCTTTTCTAGGACATAGAAGTTTCAAAATATGTTGAGAACATGTTTTCTAGTGGTTTTCTTGAATATAAACCTAAATTAAAGAAGAAAATTTTAATTTAAAAAAATCGAAAATTATCGTGTACACGGACATGTCAGATTTTGCCATTTTCAGCAAGTTTTTTCTTCTGTAATAACAGTTGCTTTCTATGACATAGAAGTTTTAAAATAGGTTGGGAACATGTTCTCTAGTTGTTTTCTTGAATATGAGCCTAAATTACAGTAGAAAATTGAAATTTCAAACAATCGAAAATTCTCGTGTACGCGGACATGTCAGATTTTGCCATTTTCAGAAAGTTTTTTTCTTCTGTAATAACACTTGCTTTCTATCACATAGAAGTTTCAAAATATGTTGGGAACATGTTTTCTAGTGGTTTTCTTAAATATTAACCTAAATTAAAGAAGAAAATTGAAATTTTACAAAAATCGAAAATTCTAGTGTCAGATTTTGCCGTTTTTAGCAAATTTCTTTCGACTGTGATAACCCTTGTTTTCTAGGACATAGAAGTTTTAAAATATGTTGGGAACCTGTTTTCTAGTAGTTTTCTTGAATATAAACCTAAATTAAAGTAGAAAATCAAAATTTCAAACAATCGAAAATTCTCGTGTACGCGGACATGTCAGATTTTGCCATTTTCAGCAAGTTTCTTACTTCTGTAATAACCCTGGTTTTCTAGGACATAGAAGTTTCAAATTATGTTGGAAACATGTTTTCGTAGTTGTTTTTTTGGAATATAAACCTAAATTAAAGTGGAAAATTGAAATTTCAAAAAATCGAAAATTCTCGTGTACGCGGACATGTCAGATTTGGCCATTTTCAGCAAGTTTCTTTTTTCTGCTTTTCTAGGACATAGTAGCTTCAAAATATGTTGGGAACATGTTTTCTAGTTGTTTTCTTGAATATAAACCTAAATTAAAGTAGAAAATTGAAATTTCAAAAAATCGAAAATTCTCGTGTACGCGGACATGTCAGATTTTGCTATTTTCAGCAAGTTTCTTCTACTTTTCTGGGACATAGTAGTTTCAAAATATGTTGAGAACATGTTTTCTAGTTGTTTTCTTGAATATAAACCTAAATTAAAGTAGAAAATTAAAATTTCAAAAAATCGAAAATTCTCGTGTACGTGGACATGTCAGATTTGGCCATTTTCAGCAAGTTTCTTTCTTCTGCTTTTCTAGGACATAGTAGCTTCAAAATATGTTGGGAACATGTTTTCTAGTTGTTTTCTTGAATATAAACCTTAATTAAAGTAGAAAATTGAAATTTCAAAAAATCGAAAATTCTCGTGTACGCGGACATGTCAGATTTTGCTATTTTCAGCAAGTTTCTTCTACTTTTCTGGGACATAGTAGTTTCAAAATATGTTGGGGACATGTTTTCTAGTTGTTTGCTTGAATATAAACCTAAATTAAAGTAGAAAATTGAAATTTCAAAAAATCGAAAATTCTCGTGTACACAGACATGTCAGATTTTGCCATTTTTAGCAAGTTTCTTGCTTCTGTAATAATGGTGGTTTTCTAGGACATAGAAGTTTCAAAATATGTTGGGAACAGGTTTTCTAGTAGTTTTCTTGAATATAAACCGTAATTAAAGTAGAAAATTTAAATTTCAAAAAATCGAAAATTCTCGTGTACGCGGACATGTCAGATTGTGCCATTTTCAGCAAGTTTCTTTCTTCTGCTTTTCTAGGACATAGAAGTTTCAAAATATGTTGAGAACATGTTTTCTAGTGGTTTTCTTGAATATAAACCTAAATTAAAGAAGAAAATTTTAATTTAAAAAAATCGAAAATTATCGTGTACACGGACATGTCAGATTTTGCCATTTTCAGCAAGTTTTTTCTTCTGTAATAACAGTTGCTTTCTATGACATAGAAGTTTTAAAATAGGTTGGGAACATGTTCTCTAGTTGTTTTCTTGAATATGAGCCTAAATTACAGTAGAAAATTGAAATTTCAAAAAATCGAAAATTCTCGTGTACGCGGACATGTCAGATTTTGCCATTTTCAGAAAGTTTTTTTCTTCTGTAATAACACTTGCTTTCTATCACATAGAAGTTTCAAAATATGTTGGGAACATGTTTTCTAGTGGTTTTCTTAAATATTAACCTAAATTAAAGAAGAAAATTGAAATTTTACAAAAATCGAAAATTCTAGTGTCAGATTTTGCCGTTTTTAGCAAATTTCTTTCGACTGTGATAACCCTTGTTTTCTAGGACATAGAAGTTTTAAAATATGTTGGGAACCTGTTTTCTAGTAGTTTTCTTGAATATAAACCTAAATTAAAGTAGAAAATCAAAATTTCAAACAATCGAAAATTCTCGTGTACGCGGACATGTCAGATTTTGCCATTTTCAGCAAGTTTCTTACTTCTGTAATAACCCTGGTTTTCTAGGACATAGAAGTTTCAAATTATGTTGGAAACATGTTTTCGTAGTTGTTTTTTTGGAATATAAACCTAAATTAAAGTGGAAAATTGAAATTTCAAAAAATCGAAAATTCTCGTGTACGCGGACATGTCAGATTTGGCCATTTTCAGCAAGTTTCTTTTTTCTGCTTTTCTAGGACATAGTAGCTTCAAAATATGTTGGGAACATGTTTTCTAGTTGTTTTCTTGAATATAAACCTAAATTAAAGTAGAAAATTGAAATTTCAAAAAATCGAAAATTCTCGTGTACGCGGACATGTCAGATTTTGCTATTTTCAGCAAGTTTCTTCTACTTTTCTGGGACATAGTAGTTTCAAAATATGTTGAGAACATGTTTTCTAGTTGTTTTCTTGAATATAAACCTAAATTAAAGTAGAAAATTGAAATTTCAAAAAATCGAAAATTCTCGTGTACGCAGACATGTCAGATTTTGCCATTTTCATCAAGTTTTTTCTTCGGTAATAACACTGGCTTTCTATCACATAGAAGTTTTAAAATATGTTGGGAACATGTTTTCTAGTGATTTTCTTGAATATTAAAGAAGAAAATTGAAATTTTACAAAAATCGGAAATTCTAGTGTCAGATTTGCCGTTTTTAGCAAGTTTCTTTCTACTGCGATAACCCTTGTTTTCTAGGACATAGAAGTTTCAAAATATGTTGGTAACATATTTTCTAGTTTTTTTTTTGAATATAAACCTAAATTTAAGTGGAAAATTGAAATTTCAAAAAATCGAAAATTCTCGTGTACGCGGACATGTCAGATTTTGCCATTTTCAGCAAGTTTTTTCTTCTATAATCACACTTGCTTTCTATGGCATAGAAGTTTCAAAATATGTTGAGAACATGTTTTCTAGTGGTTTTCTTGAATATAAACTATAATTAAAAAAGAAAATTTAAATTTTTAAAAATCGAAAATTCTAGTGTCAGATTTTGCCGTTATTAGCAAGTTTCTTTCTTCTGCTTTTCTAAGACATAGAAGGTTCAAAATATGTTTGAAACATGTTTTCATGTTGTTTTCTTGAATATAAACCTTAATTAAAGTAGAAAATTTAAATTTCAAAAAATAGAAAATTCTTGTGAACGCGGACATGTAAGATTTTGCCATTTTCAGCAAGTTTTTTTCTTCTGTAATCACACTGGCTTTCTAGGACATAGAAGTTTCAAAATATGTTGGTAACATTTTTTCTAGTTGTTTTCTTGACTATAAACCTAAATTAAAGTAGAAAATTGAAATTTCAAAAAATCGAAAATTCTCGTGTACGCGGACATGTCAGATTTTGCCATTTTCAGCAAGGTTTTTTCTTCTGTTATAACACTTACTTTCTATGGCATAGAAGTTTCAAAATATGTTCAGAACATGTTTTCTAGTGGTTTCTTGAATATAAACCTAAATTAAAGAAGAAAATTTGAATTTTAAAAAATCGAAAATTATCGTGTACACGGACATGTCAGATTTTGCCATTTTCAGCAAGTTTTTTCTTCTGTAATAACAGTTGCTCTCTATGACATAGAAGATTTAAAATAGGTTGGGAACATGTTCTCTAGTTGTTTTCTTGAATATGAGCCTAAATTACAGTAGAAAATTGAAATTTCAAAAAATCGAAAATTCTCGTGTACGCGGACATGTCAGATTTTGCCATTTTCAGAAAGTTTTTTTCTTCTGTAATAACACTTGCTTTCTATCACATAGAAGTTTCAAAATATGTTGGGAACATGTTTTCTAGTGGTTTTCTTAAATATTAACCTAAATTAAAGAAGAAAATTGAAATTTTACAAAAATCGAAAATTCTAGTGTCAGATTTTGCCGTTTTTAGCAAATTTCTTTCGACTGTGATAACCCTTGTTTTCTAGGACATAGAAGTTTTAAAATATGTTGGGAACCTGTTTTCTAGTAGTTTTCTTGAATATAAACCTAAATTAAAGTAGAAAATCAAAATTTCAAACAATCGAAAATTCTCGTGTACGCGGACATGTCAGATTTTGCCATTTTCAGCAAGTTTCTTGCTTCTGTAATAACCCTGGTTTTCTAGGACATAGAAGTTTCAAATTATGTTGGAAACATGTTTTCGTAGTTGTTTTTTTGGAATATAAACCTAAATTAAAGAAGAAAATTTTAATTTCAAAAAATCGAAAATTCTAGTGTCAGATTTAGCCGTTTTTTGCAAATTTCTTTCTAATGTGATAACCCTTGTTTACTAGGACATAGAAGTTTAAAAATATGTTGGGAACATGTTTTCTAGTAGTTTTCTTGAATATAAACCTAAATTAAAGTAGAAAATTTAAATTTCAAAAAATCGAAAATTCTCGTATATGCGGACATGTCAGATTCGGCCATTTTCAGCAAGTTTCTTTCTTCTGCTTTTCTAGGACATAGAAGTTTCAAAATATGTGGGGAACATGTTTTCTAGTTGTTTTCTTGAATATAAACCTAAATTAAAGAAGAAAATTTGAATTAAAAAAAATCGAAAATTATCGTGTACACGGACATGTCATATTTTGCCATTTTAGCAAGTTTCTTGCTTCTGTAATAACCCTGGTTTTCTAGGACATAGAAGTTTCAAAATATGTTGGTAACATGTTTTCTAGTTGTTTTCTTGAATATAAACCTAAATTAAAGTAGAAAATTGAAATTTCAAAAACTCGAAAATTCTCGTGTACCAAACATGTCAGATTTTGCCATTTTCACTAAGTTTTTTTCTTCTGTAATAACACTGGCTTTCTATGGCATAGAAGTTTCAAAATATGTTGAGAACATGTTTTTCCGTTTTTTTTTGTGAATATAAACCTAAATTAAAGAAGAAAATTTAAATTTCAAAAAATCAAAAATTCTAGTGTCAGATTTTGTTGTTATTAGCAAGTTTCTTTCTACTGTGATAACCCTTGTTTTCTAGGACATAGAAGTTTCAAAATATGTTGGTAACATGTTTTCAAGTTGTTTTCTTGAATATCAACATAAATTAAAGTAGAAAATTGAAATTTCGTTAAATCGAAAATTGTCGTGTCATGTCAGATTTTTCCATTTTCACCAAGTTTTTTTCTTCTGTAATAACACTGGCTTTCTAGGACATAGAAGTTTTAAAATATGTTGGGAACATGTTTTCTAGTTGTTTTCTTGAATATAAACCTAAATTAAAGAAGAAAATTTGAATTTAAAAAAATCGAAAATTATCGTGTACACGGACGTGTCAAATTTAGCCATTTTTAGCAAGTTTCTTGCTTCTGTAATAATGCTGGTTTTCTAGAACATAGAAGTTTCAAAATATGTTGGGAACATGTTTTCTAGTGGTTTTCTTGAATATTAACCTTAATTAAAGAAGAAAATTGAAATTTAAAAAAATCGAAAATTCTCGTGTACACAGACATGTCAGATTTTGCCATTTTCACCAAGTTTTTTTCTTCTGTAATAACACTGGCTTTCTATGGCATAGAAGTTTCAAAATATGTTGAGAACATGTTTTCTAGTGGTTTTCTTGAATATAAACCTAAATTAAAGAAGAAAATTTAAATTTCAAAAAATCGAAAATTCTAGTGTCAGATTTTGTTGTTATTAGCAAGTTTCTTTCTACTGTGATAACCCTTGTTTTCTAGGACATAGAAGTTTAAAAATATGTTGGGAACATGTTTTCAAGTTGTTTTCTTGAATATAAACCTAAATTAAAGTAGAAAATTGAAATTTCAAAAAATCGAAAATTCTCGTGTACACAGACATGTCAGATTTTGCCATTTTCAGCAAGTTTCTTGCTTCTGTAATCACACTGGCTTTCTAGGACATAGAAGTTTCAAAATATGTTGGGAACATGTTTTCTAGTGGTTTTCTTGAATATAAACCTAAATTAAAGGAGATAATTGGAATTTAAAAAAATCGAAAATTATCGTGTACACGGACATGTCAGATTTTGCCATTTTTAGCAAGTTTCTTGCTTCTGTAATAATGCTGGTTTTCTAGGACATAGAAGTTTCAAAATATGTTGGGAACATGTTTTCTAGTTGTTTTCTTGAATATAAACCTAAATTAAAGTAGAAAATTGAAATTGAAAAAAATCGAAAATTCTCGTGTACGCGGACATGTCAGATTTTGCCATTTTCAGCAAGTTCTTTTCTTCTGCTTTTATAGGACATAGAAGCTTCAAAATATGTTGGGAACATGTTTGCTAGTTGTTTTCTTGAATATAAACATAAATTAAAGTAGAAAATTGAAATTTCAAAAAATCGAAAATTCTCGTGTACGCGGACATGTCAGATTTTGCCATTTTCAGAAAGTTTCTTTCTTCTACTTTTCTAAGACATAGAAGTTTCAAAATATGTTTGAAACGTGTTTTCATGTTGTTTTCTTGAATATAAACCTTAATTAAAGTAGAAAATTGAAATTCAAAAAAATCGAAAATACTCGTGTACGCGGACATGTCAGATTTTGCCATTTTCAGCAAGTTTTTTCTTCTGTAATCACACTGGCTTTCTAGGACATAGAAGTTTTAAAATATGTTATGAACCTGTTTTCTAGTAGTTTTCTTGAATATAAACCTAAATTAAAGTAGAAAATTAAAATTTCAAAAAATCGAAAATTCTCGTGTACACAGACATGTCAGATTTTGCCATTTTCAGCAAGTTTCTTGCTTCTGTAATAACCCTGGTTTTCTAGGACATAGAAGTTTCAAATTATGTTGGAAACATGTTTTCTAGTTGTTTTCTTGAATATAAACCTAAATTAAAGTGGAAAATTGAAATTTCAAAAAATCGAAAATTCTCGTGTACGCGGACATGTCAGATTTGGCCATTTTCAGCAAGTTTCTTTTTTCTGCTTTTCTAGGACATAGTAGCTTCAAAATATGTTGGGAACATGTTTTCTAGTTGTTTTCTTGAATATAAACCTAAATTAAAGTAGAAAATTGAAATTTCAAAAAATCGAAAATTCTCGTGTACGCGAACATGTCAGATTTTGCTATTTTCAGCAAGTTTCTTCTACTTTTCTGGGACATAGTAGTTTCCAAATATGTTTGAAACATGTTTTCATGTTGTTTTCTTGAATATAAACCTTAATTAAAGTAGAAAATTTAAATTTCAAAAAATAGAAAATTCTTGTGAACGCGGACATGTAAGATTTTGCCATTTTCAGCAAGGTTTTTTCTTCTGTAATAACACTTACTTTCTATGGCATAGAAGTTTCAAAATATGTTCAGAACATGTTTTCTAGTTGTTTTCTTAAATAAAAACCTAAATTAAAGAAGAAAATTTAAATTTCAAAAAATCGAAAATTCTAGTGTCAGATTTTGCCGTTTTTAGCAAGTTTCTTTCTACTGTGATAACCCTTGTTTTCTAGGACATAGAAGTTTCAAAATATGTTGGTAACATGTTTTCATGTTGTTTTCTTGAATATAAACCTGAATTAAAGTAGAAAATTAAAATTTCAAAAAATCGAAAATTCTCGTGTACCAAACATGTCAGATTTGGCCATTTTCACTAAGTTTTTTTCTTCTGTAATAACACTGGCTTTCTATGGCATAGAAGTTTCAAAATATGTTGAGAACATGTTTTCTAGTGGTTTTCTTGAATATAAAGGTAAATTAAAGAAGAAAATTTAAATTTCAAAAAATCGAAAATTCTAGTGTCAGATTTTGTTGTTATTAGCAAGTTTCTTTCTACTGTGATAACCCTTGTTTTCTAGGACATAGAAGTTTCAAAATATGTTGGTAACATGTTTTCAAGTTGTTTTCTTGAATATAAACATAAATTAAAGTAGAAAATTGAAATTTCAAAAAATCGAAAATTCTCGTGTACACAGACATGTCAGATTTTGCCATTTTTAGCTAGTTTCTTGCTTCTGTAATCACACTGGCTTTCTAGGACATAGAAGTTTTAAAATATGTTGGGAACATGTTTTCTAGTTGTTTTCTTGAATATAAACCTAAATTAAAAGAGAAAATATAAATTGAAAAAAATCGAAAATTCTCGTGTACGCGGACATGTCAGATTTTTCCAGTTTCAGCAAGTTTCTTTCTTTTACTTTTCTAAGACATAGAAGTTTCAAAATATGTTTGAAACGTGTTTTCATGTTGTTTTCTTGAATATAAACCCTTATTAAAGTAGAAAATTGAAATTCAAACAAATCGAAAATTCTCGTGTACGCGGACATGTCAGATTTTGCCATTTTCAGCAAGTTTCTTGCTTCTGTAATAACCCTGGTTTTCTAGGACATAGAAGTTTCAAATAATGTTCGAAACATGTTTTCGTAGTTGTTTTCTTGAATATAAACCTAAATTGAGGTGGAAAATGGAAATTTCCAAAAATCCAAAATTCTCGTGTACGCGGACATGTCAGATTTGGCCATTTTCAGCAAGTTTCTTTTTTCTGCTTTTCTAGGACATAGTAGCTTCAAAATATGTTGGAAACATGTTTTCTAGTTGTTTTCTTGAATATAAACCTAAATGAAAGTAGAAAATTGAAATTTCAAAAAATCGAAAATTCTCGTGTATGCGGACATGTCAGATTTTGCCATTTTCAGCAAGTTTTTTCTTCTGTAATCACACTTGCTTTCTATGGCATAGAAGTTTCGAAATATGTTGAGAACATGTTTTCTAGTGGTTTTCTTGAATATAAACTTAGATTAAAGAAGAAAATTTAAATTTTTAAAAATCGAAAATTCTAGTGTCAGATTTTGCCGTTATTAGCAAGTTTCTTTCTACTGTGATAACCCTTGTTTTCTAGGACATAGAAGTTTCAAAATATGTTGGTAACATGTTTTCTAGTTGTTTTCTTGAATATAAACCTAAATTAAAGTAGAAAATCAAAATTTCAAAAAATCGAAAATTCTCGTGTACCAAACATGTAAGATGTTGCCATTTTCACCAAGTTTTTTTCTTCTGTAATAACACTGGCTTTCTATGGCATAGAAGTTTCGAAATATGTTGAGAACATGTTTTCTAGTGGTTTTCTTGAATATAAACCTAAATTTAAGAAGAAAATTTAAATTTAAAAAAATCGAAAATTCTAGTGTCAGATTTTTCCGTTATTAGCAAGTTACTTTCTACTGTGATAACCCTTGTTTTCTTGGACATAGAAGTTTCAAAATATGTTGGTAACATGTTTTCTAGTTGTTTTCTTGAATATAAACCTAAATTAAAGTAGAAAATTGAAATTTCGAAAATTCCTGTGTACACAGACATGTTAGATTTAGCCATTTTCAGCAAGTTTCTTGCTTCGGTAAGTACCCTGGTTTTCTAGAACATAGAAGTTTCAAAATATGTTGGGAACATGTTTTCTAGTTGTTTTCTTGAATATAAACCTAAATTAAAGTAGAAAATTGAAATTTCAAAAAATCGAAAATTCTCGTGTACCAAACATGTCAGATTTTGCCATTTTCACCAAGTTTTTTTCTTCTGTAATAACCCTGGCTTTCTATGGCATAGAAGTTTCAAAATATGTTGAGAACATGTTTTCTAGTGGTTTTCTTGAATATAAACCTAAATTAAAGAAGAAAATTTAAATTTCAAAAAATCGAAAATTCTAGTGTTCGATTTTTTTGTTATTAGCAAGTTTCTTTCTACTGTGATAACCCTTGTTTTCTAGGACATAGAAGTTTCAAAATATGTTGGTAACATGTTTTCAAGTTGTTTTCTTGAATATGAACATAAATTAAAGTAGAAAATTGAAATTTCAAAAAATCGAAAATTCTCGTGTACACAGACATGTCAGATTTTGTCATTTTCAGCTAGTTTCGTGCTTCTGTAATCACACTGGCTTTCTAGGACATAGAAGTTTAAAAATATGTTGGGAACATGTTTTCTAGTTGTTTTCTTGAATATAAACCTAAATTAAAGGAGAAAATTGAAATTGAAAAAAATCGAAAATTCTCGTGTACGCGGACATGTCAGATTTTGCCATTTTCAGCAAGTTTCTTTCTTTTACTTTTCTAAGACATAGAAGTTTCAAAATATGTTTGAAACGTGTTTTCATGTTGTTTTCTTGAATATAAACCCTTATTAAAGTAGAAAATTGAAATTCAAACAAATGGAAAATTCCGGTGTACGCGGACATGTCAGATTTTGCCATTTTCAGCAAGTTTCTTGCTTCTGTAATAACCCTGGTTTTCTAGGACATAGAAGTTTCAAATTATGTTGGAAACATGTTTTCGTAGTTGTTTTCTTGAATATAAACCTAAATTAAAGTTGAAAATTGAAATTTCAAAAAATCGAAAATTCTCGTGTACGCGGACATGTCAGATTTGGCCATTTTCAGCAAGTTTCTTTTTTCTGCTTTTCTAGGACATAGTAGCTTCAAAATATGTTGGGAACATGTTTTCTAGTTGTTTTCTTGAATATAAACCTAAATTAAAGTAGAAAATTAAAATTTCAAAAAATCGAAAATTCTCGTGTACGCGGACATGTCAGATTTTGCCATTTTCAGCAAGTTTTTTCTTCTATGATCACACTTGCTTTCTATGGCATAGAAGTTTCAAAATATGTTGAGAACATGTTTTCTAGTGGTTTTCTTGAATATAAACTATAATGAAAAAAGAAAATTTAAATTTTTAAAAATCGAAAATTCTAGTGTCAGATTTTGCCGTTATTAGCAAGTTTCTTTCTACTGGATAACCCTTGTTTTCTAGGACATAGAAGTTTCAAAATATGTTGGTAACATGTTTTCTAGTTGTTTTCTTGAATATAAACCTAAATTAAAGTAGAAAATTAAAATTTCAAAAAATCGAAAATTCTCGTGTACCAAACATGTCAGATTTTGCCATTTTCACCAAGTTTTTTTCTTCTGTAATAACACTGGCTTTCTATGGCATAGAAGTTTCGAAATATGTTGAGAACATGTTTTCTAGTGGTTTTCTTGAATATAAACCTAAATTAAAGAAGAAAATTTAAATTTAAAAAAATCGAAGATTCTAGTGTCAGATTTTGCCGTTATTAGCAAGTTTCTTTCTACTGTGATAACCCTTGTTTTCTAGGACATAGAAGTTTCAAAATATGTTGGTAACATGTTTTCTAGTTGTTTTCTTGAATATAAACCTAAATTAAAGTAGAAAATTGAAATTTCGAAAATTCTCGTGTACACAGACATGTCAGATTTAGCCATTTTCAGCAAGTTTCTTGCTTCTGTAAGTACCCTGGTTTTCTAGGACATAGAAGTTTTAAAATATGTTGGGAACCTGTTTTCTAGTAGTTTTTTTGAATGTAAACCTAAATTAAAGTAGAAAATTGAAATTTCAAAAAATCGAAAATTCTCGTGTACGCGGACATGTCAGATTTTGCCATTTTCAGCAAGTTTTTTCTTCTGTAATCACACTGGCTTTCTTGGACATAGAAGTTTTAAAATATGTTGGGATGTTTTCTAGTTGTTTTCTTGAATATAAACCTAAATTAAAGTAGAAAATTGAAATTTCTAAAAAATCTAAAATTCTCGTGTACGCGGACATGTCAGATTTTGCCATTTTCAGCAAGTTTTTTTCTTCTGTAATCACACTGGCTTTCTAGAACATAGAAGTTTCAAAATATGTTGGGAACATGTTTTCTAGTTGTTTTCTTGAATATAAACCTAAATTAAAGGAGATAATTGGAATTTGTAAAAATCGAAAATTATCGTGTACACGGACATGTCAGATTTTGCCATTTTTTGCAAGTTTCTTCCTTCTGTAATAATGCTGGTTTTCTAGGACATAGAAGTTTCAAAATATGTTGGGAACATGTTTTCTAGGTGTTTTCTTGAATATAAACATAAATTAAAGTAGAAAATTGAAATTTAAAAAAATCGAAAATTCTCGTGTACGCGGACATGTCAGATTTTGCCATTTTCAGCAAGTTTCTTGCTTCTGTAATAACCCTGGTTTTCTAGGACATAGAAGTTTCAAATTATGTTGGAAACATGTTTTCTAGTTGTTTTCTTGAATATAAACCTAAATTAAAGTGGAAAATTGAAATTTCAAAAAATCGAAAATTCTCGTGTACGCGGACATGTCAGATTTTGCCATTTTCAGCAAGTTTCTTTTTTCTGCTTTCTAGGACATAGTAGCTTCAAAATATGTTGGGAACATGTTTTCTAGTTGTTTTCTTGAATATAAACCTAAATTAAAGTAGAAAATTGAAATTTCAAAAAATCGAAAATTCTCGTGTACGCGAACATGTCAGATTTTGCTATTTTCAGCAAGTTTCTTCTACTTTTCTGGGACATAGTAGTTTCCAAATATGTTTGAAACATGTTTTCATGTTGTTTTCTTGAATATAAACCTTAATTACAGTAGAAAATTTAAATTTAAAAAAATCGAAAATTCTTGTGAACGCGGACATGTAAGATTTTGCCATTTTCAGCAAGGTTTTTTCTTCTGTAATAACACTTACTTTCTATGGCATGGAAGTTTCAAAATATGTTCAGAACATGTTTTCTAGTGGTTTTCTTAAATAAAAACCTAAATTAAAGAAGAAAATTTAAATTTCAAAAAATCGAAAATTCTAGTGTCAGATTTTGCCGTTTTTAGCAAGTTTCTTTCTACTGTGATAACCCTTGTTTTCTAGGACATAGAAGTTTCAAAATATGTTGAGAACATGTTTTCTAGTGGTTTTCTTGAATATAAACTTTAATTAAAGAAGAAAATTTAAATTTTTTAAAATCGAAAATTCTAGTGTCAGATTTTGCCGTTATTAGCAAGTTTCTTTCTACTGTGATAACCCTTGTTTTCTAGGACATAGAAGTTTCAAAATATGTTGGTAACATGTTTTCTAGTTGTTTTCTTGAATATAAACCTAAATTAAAGTAGAAAATTAAAATTTCAAAAAATCGAAAATTCTCGTGTACCAAACATGTCAGATTTTGCCATTTTCACCAAGTTTTTTTCTTCTGTAATAACACTGGCTTTCTATGGCATAGAAGTTTCGAAATATGTTGAGAACATGTTTTCTAGTGGTTTTCTTGAATATAAACCTAAATTAAAGAAGAAAATTTAAATTTAAAAAAATCGAAAATTCTAGTGTCAGATTTTGCCGTTATTAGCAAGTTTCTTTCTACTGTGATAACCCTTGTTTTCTAGGACATAGAAGTTTCAAAATATGTTGGGAACATGTTTTCTAGTTGTTTTCTTGAATATAAACCTAAATTAAAGTAGAAAATTGAAATTTCGAAAATTCTCGTGTACACAGACATGTCAGATTTAGCCATTTTCAGCAAGTTTCTTGCTTCTGTAAGTACCCTGGTTTTCTAGGACATAGAAGTTTTAAAATATGTTGGGAACCTGTTTTCTAGTAGTTTTTTTGAATGTAAACCTAAATTAAAGTAGAAAATTGAAATTTCAAAAAATCGAAAATTATCGTGTACACGGACATCTCAGATTTTGCCATTTTTTGCAAGTTTCTTCCTTCTGTAATAATGCTGGTTTTCTAGGACATAGAAGTTTCAAAATATGTTGGGAACATGTTTTCTAGGTGTTTTCTTGAATATAAACATAAATTAAAGTAGAAAATTGAAATTTAAAAAAATCGAAAATTCTCGTGTACGCGGACATGTCAGATTTTGCCATTTTCAGCAAGTTTCTTGCTTCTGTAATAACCCTGGTTTTCTAAGACATAGAAGTTTCAAATTATGTTGGAAACATGTTTTCTAGTTGTTTTCTTGAATATAAACCTAAATTAAAGTGGAAAATTGAAATTTCAAAAAATCGAAAATTCTCGTGTACGCGGACATGTCAGATTTGGCCATTTTCAGCAAGTTTCTTTTTTCTGCTTTTCTAGGACATAGTAGCTTCAAAATATGTTGGGAACATGTTTTCTAGTTGTTTTCTTGAATATAAACCTAAATTAAAGTAGAAAATTGAAATTTCAAAAAATCGAAAATTCTCGTGTACGCGAACATGTCAGATTTTGCTATTTTCAGCAAGTTTCTTCTACTTTTCTGGGACATAGTAGTTTCCAAATATGTTTGAAACATGTTTTCATGTTGTTTTCTTGAATATAAACCTTAATTAAAGTAGACAATTGAAATATCAAAAAATCGAAAATTCTCGTGTTCGCGGACATGTCAGATTTTGCCATTTTCAGCAAGTTTTTTCTCCTGTAATCACACTTGCTTTCTAGGACATAGAAGTTTTAAAATATGTTGGGAACATGTTTTCTAGTTGTTTTCTTGAATATAAACCTAAATTAAACCAGAAAATTGGAATTTGAAAAAATCGAAAATTCTCGTGTACACGGACATGTCAGATTTTGCCATTTTTAGCAAGTTTCTTGCTTCTGTAATAATGCTGGTTTTCTAGGACATAGAAGTTTCAAAATATGTTGGGAACATGTTTTCTAGTTGTTATCTTGAATATAAACCTAAATTAAAGTAAATATGCTGAATGGAAGCAAGATGTAGGCATATGGTCTATATTTACAGATTTTTCTGAAGAGAAACAGGGCCCTGCTGTATTTTTGTCACTACGACAAAATATAAAAAATGTGTTCCATATTTGGCAATTACGGATAGCAGTGGAGCAAATGGATTGAATATAATTATAGACAAATTGGGGCGAAATTTACTTACAGGATGAAAATATGATGGTATATATGTCATTTGAGGAGTTTTATTCCTACAAAAGGGTGTCCATGATTTTTTGGTACAATATGAATTTCTGTATAAAACATCATGAAAATTTGGAATTACTCTGCAAGAATGAGTCCAGGCCTTTTTTTGTTCTGAATGCAGCAAATGTATCAGAGAAAAACGAAAAATTAGCAAGGTAGTTAAGGGAGATAGCACCGAAAATTCAAGACTTTATTTCTCTATTTCGCAAAAGTTTGTATCATCTCCCTTGAATATGGCACATATGGCGTGGATATTTTAGCAAGAACCACGTGGTCAACAACGGGGGAGCTAGATTCCCTGTTTATAAGCTTGATTTATATACAGCAAAATGACGTTGACATATTGGTTCTCTTTAGATCACCAAAGTTAAGCAACGTTGAGCCTGGCCAGCAGCAGATGGGTGAACATTTCTGTTTATTACTAAGCAGCAGAGCGTTACTGCTGTCGACCAAAGTCTATTTAGGCATGTGTAAACAGTGTGATGATGTATGGAAGTGAAACATGGCCAGTGAGGGTTGAGGACATGTGTTGCATGGAGAAAATGATATGATGATTGTGTAATGTGAGTTTTAAATAAAGACTTAAATCTGATGACCTCAGAGGAAGATTAAATCTGGACAGTATAGGGAGATGGGTGCCGAACAGAAGACATTGTTGGTTTGGTAACATTGAAAGAATGGATGAGAGTTCTTGGGTCAGTGGATGTAGAACAGATTAGGTAGCAGGATCAGGTGGCAGGGGAAGACGAAGGAGAACATGGGAGGAAGTGATAAGGGTGGATTAGAAAGAAAGAAGGATAAATAAAGACCTGGCCAGAGAGAGGTTAGTTTGAAGGTCATGTTAAACCGAATATGAGGAATGATTATAATGATAATGATGATGATGATTATGATTTCACATCATTGTATTTTCTTTTAGCAGAGATACCCAGCGTTGCCCATGTGGAAGGATAGCATTGAGTGTAACATACATGGCTAAAATAAACCAGGTAAATTACCATTTACAGGACTTAATTCATGAGATGGTACTAACTGTGTGAGCATTATTTCTATATAACTAATGAGTATTTTATATCCTGCGTCTACATTTTTAGCGACCATGTGTGCAAGTATATTTCCCGAACACAAGGCTGCCATTTTTGTGTTATCTTGTGTTAAATTTCTGCATGTTGGTACAGTCGGGGAAACAGGGAGCGTGAAGAGAATTCCAAAGTCTAGCAGGAAAGAAGCTATTAGAATAGAAAGCCTTCCGGTATCTATAGACCTCCACAGCGAAGGGGTAGGATTTTGCTGATTGTTGGCTTGGTCAGGAATATTTACATGGAGGAGGGAACCAGTGCCACAAGTTCGTTGGAGTGCATTCCATTGAAATACGTGTAAAACAATCACAGGGATGCAACATTTCGGCGATGGGACAGGGGTTGGAGCTTGGTTGACAGTATGGGGCATATTAGATTAGAGATTCATTTTAGGACCCTGTCTAAGAGGGAGAGATTAGTGGTTGATGATGCTCCAGCCCAGATGTGACAATAATACTCCATGCATAGGCGAATGGAGAGTCAAGAAAAAGAGGGTGACACTCGTAGCGAATAAACAGTTTAATTTACATACATACGCATTTATTTTTGCAGTATGGAGCAACTATCTCCCATCCACCGAGTCCCCATGTGGCGGATAGGAGAACGGCCTTCAAATATGGTGGTTTGCTGTGAATACCCAATAAGCTGTCTCGGACAAACTGGCAGTCTACTCGGAGTGAGTATGTGGATATGCTCTAGTCAGGTATATCTCCATGAAATGCATACAGATGTCCGATGTAAAATTTAGATTTGGCAGGTATCGACTGCCATAAAAACTGACTGACTGACCTTGGTTGGTGATGGTGAAGGATACAGGAAGCAATTCTTTGATGGAGCAAAAGTCATCTATCTCCCTTACCCTCTTCATGAAAAGGAAGGCAAGATAAGACAGCGGAAGGAAGAGCGAAAAAAAGTAAAAGAGAAAGAAAGATAAAGCCAGAGAGAGGAAAAAAAAAAATAAAACCCTCCCAAATAGCGACTGAAAAATAAGGAGGTAAGGCCCTAGCGATTTGGCAGAATAAAAGGCGGCAAACTTACATGGTTGTTTCATTATTTGCCAAATTAATTGAATTGAATTGAACTAAATGCAAATTGTTCTTTATTAAATAGCGGCGGATAATAAATCGATTACCATAAGTTCGATATGCAATTACATTCATATACAAAAACATCACTTGTCACACGGCACTTTTTATTAGTAGATTTAGTATCATCTATTCACTACTAATCCAGCTTTTCAATCAGACAAAACCAACACACAATTACGTAAACAGTCGATAAAAGCCGAATAAAAACGGACCGACGTCAAAATCAAAACAGAAGAAAAAAAAACATGAAACAACTTTTAAAGCAAAAAAAAACACTCACCGTGTTTTATCTTCATAAAAACGTATTTATTTTTTGACAAAAAAATTTAATGAAAGAACTTTTAGAATTTTTTTCACAAGAAAGTAAAAATTAAAAACAGATTTTTTTTTGAGAATTTTTTTTTACTCATTTTCAAATTAAATTTTTTTTTTTAACATATTTCACCCCAAACAAGAGAGGCCGTCACTGTAGACATAAGGGGCTTCTGAGAATTAGGGTGTAGGTTTTTGGTGTCATCCTAAGTTGGGAGCAGTATAGCGAGATGTCTGTTTACTTTAGTTTTAAACCTCTGCATGTCGGTACTGTCGGGGAAACAGGAAACAGGGAGGGAGTTCTAGAGGCCGGCAGCACGAGGAAAGAAGCTAATGGAGTAGAAGGGTCTATGGCATCTGGGGACCTCCACAGTGAACGGATGGGATTTAGCTGATTGTCGAGTTGGTCTAGTGTATTTACGTCGAGGGGGCACCAGAATAGCCAGTTCATCGGAGCACAATGTAAAAAGATTTTAAATGAAACGTTTTTAATTTTATTATTTTTTTTTGAGAAATGTTTTGTAGTCATTTTCTAAAATTTTAAAGAATTAAAAATTACAGAAGATTAACAATGACACAACGTTTTATTTATTTATTTATTTTTATTACATTGAATTGCATACAACTGTCCAATTTTTGATGTAGCATGGAAGACTTCCGGTCCAACTTCCCTAGTTCTGAAGTTGGACCGGAAGTCTTCCATGCTACATCACAAATTGGACAGTTATATGCAATTAAAGGTAAAAAAAAATTCTTTTTTTTTAAAAGCGGCTTGAAAAATTTGATACTTTCTTATGAAATGTGTATTATCATTGTTTTTACTTATTGTATTTTTTTTTACTTGGCACTGACGATAACCAAACAGGAGTTTTTCAATGTTTTGAAACGTATTTTTATGTATTTTAAAACGTGCATCTGTAAATATTTTAGAATACGGTAAAATTCTTGAAAACCATATCCTTGGTTTTAGCCGAAATAATTGTTTGCCTTGATTCAAAACGGGTTTTCCTGTGAACATCTGTCCTTCATCATTATTTTTCAGGGTAAAATAATTAAAACTTTGTAAAATAGCTCTAGTCACGCACTATAGAGCTATGGCTGACTTTATGTTATAAAATAATCCTACATTTGAAGAACTTTGAATGTTGAATTAGAACACACACACATATATATATATATATATATATATATATATATATGGTACTTTTATCGATCCTGAACCAGCTGTCGTGACGTTTGACTCGGAATTGTTCGGCTGTCCTACGCAAACGGCCGAGTGTTGACGAGCCGAAGCAGCGAGCAGCCGATAACTTTGTTACTAATTGAAAATAAGTGCTTTCAGAGACGGATTTTTTGTCAGGAAGTTTTTTTTGAAGAAAATTAACCCAAAATGAATTACGAACAGCTTTGCACTGCAGTATTATCGCGAGCAAGTAAGAATAAATAATAAAATTAAAAAAATGTCGTGATAAAAGTAATTTTGGTACGTTTTTTTTGGGGGGGAGGGGGGTTTCTTCAAAAAAATTCCTTGTAAATAAAAATACAGTATTCATTTTATAACAGTAACCTCGCTATGTTTTTTTCTCCTGTTTCTTTCAAAAGAATTCATGTAAATATGTTTAAATTTCTTTGTTGTTTCTTTAAAAAATTCCTTACCCTAACCCGTAACACTAACCCTAATGGTAACCCTAAAAAAAACAAGCCAAACATTATCATAGGACGCAGCACCGTATCAAAAATGTCGGCTGCTCACTGCTTCAGCTCGGCAACTCTCGGCCGTTTGAGTAGAACAGCCGAACGCTTCCGAGTCGAACGTCACGACAGCTGGTTCAAGATAGATAAAAGCACCCCAAATTGATCGTTAAAATGTTCGTTTCATAAAATTTAATTTAAAAAATGCAAACAAAAAAAAACAAAAAACGCCGCCTTGATTATGAGTCCCGGTAAAAAAAAAACAACGAGAATCCGAAACGAGGCTTGATAAACAAAACTGGCGACGCCATGTTTGTCAGTAAAAATTTGTGTCCAGAAAAAAAAATGTTCATGTCTAATTAAAACCCATTTATCCTACGTAAACATACAAACAATGAGAATAAATAACTAGGAAAATCTCCAGTCTCGACGTACGTCGCATTTATTTGTTCCATATTCATTTTTTTGACCACGTTCTACAACTTTTTTTGAACCCGACTCGCGAGTTTGAGGGCTACTGTAAAAGATTCCCGGATAGATGTTCTCAGGAAAAAACGTTTTTAGTCTAGGTAAACAATTGTTTAAGGATATCGTTTTCAAGAATTTTAAAGTATTTCAAAATATTTACAGATGTACGTTTTAAAGTACGTTTTAAAGTACGTTTCAAAAACACATTTAAAAACTCTTCGGTTAGGCTATCGTCAGTGCCAAAAGTACAATAAGTAAAAACAATGATAATACATATTAGACATTTCATAAGAAAGTATCAATTTTTTTCACGCTAACTGGCCAGGAAATGGGTGCTAATTTTACGTTAAATTTATAAAAGAAAGTGAACCCCCACTCTAAAATCTGAAATATTTCATTTTTTTTAAATTCCTTCTTTGCAGATGTTCTTTTAGGCTGTTTAAATGTATTTGCACAAAAAAAGTAGAATTTGATCTATTTTTAAGGGGTAAACTGCGCTGGGAATGGATAGTAAAAATTTACCAAAATATTTTTTAAAAGCGGCTTGAAAAAATTGATACTTTCTTATGAAATGTGTATTATCATTGTTTTTACTTATTGTATTTTTTTTTACTTGGCACTGACGATAACCAAACAGGAGTTTTTCAATGTTTTGAAACGTATTTTTATGTATTTTAAAACGTGCATCTGTAAATATTTTAGAATACGGTAAAATTCTTGAAAACCATATCCTTGGTTTTAGCCGAAATAATTGTTTGCCTTGATTAAAAACGGGGTTTTCCTGTGAACATCCTTCATCATTATTTTTCAGGGTAAAATAATTAAAATTTTGTAAAATAGCTCTAGTCACGCACTATAGAGCAATGGCTGACTTTATGTAATAAAATAATCCGGTGCTTATGCTGATTAGCGGCCATATGAAAAAATTATTTTTATATAAAAACAATAATATATACTTATTAAGCATTATATTCTTACTCACTGTACGAAAAAGTAGAAAAAAAATATCCGCTAGATCTTTAATTACAAGTATTTTTCCATTCTGCGTATCATAACAGCGACTCGTTCAGTAAGCCTCCATCTTGTTTTTTAAGAAGATTTCAGTTATCTGTCCTTGAAATCTTCTTAAAAAACAAGATGGACGCTTACTGAACGAGTCGCTGTTATGATACGCAGAATGGAAAAATACTTGTAATTAAAGTTCTAGTGGATATTTTTTTCTACTTTTACGTACAGTGAGTAAGAATATAATGCTTAATAAGTATATATTATTGTTTTTATATAAAAATAATTTTTTCATATGGCCGCTAATCAGCATAAGCACCAATAATCCTACATTTGAAGAACTTTGAATGTTGAATTAGAACACACACACACACACACCCACACATATACATATATATATGGTACTTTCATCGATCCTGAACCAGCTGTCGTGACGTTTGACTCGGAATCGTTCGGCTGTCCTACGCAAACGGCCGAGTGTTGACGAGCCGAAGCAGCGAGCAGCCGATAATTTTGTTACAAATTGAAAATAAGTGCTTTCGAAGACGGATTTTTTGTCAGGAAGTTTTTTTGAAGAAAATAAACCCAAAATGAATTACGAACAGCTTTGCACTGCAGTATCATCGTGAGCAAGTAAGAATAAATAATAAAATTAAAAAATATGTCGTGATAAAAGTAATTTTTTTTTTGGGGGGGGGGGTTCAAAAAAATTCCATGTAAATATAAATACAGTATTCATTTTATAACAGTAACCTCGCTGTTTTTTTCCCCTGTTGTTTCTTTCAAAAAAATTCATGTAAATGTTTAGTTTTCTTTGTTTGTTTCTTGAAAAAATTCCTAACCCTAACAAATAACAAAAAAAAACAAGCAAAATATCATAGGACGCAGCACCGTATCAAAAATGTCGACTGCTCGCTGCTTCATCTCGGCAACTCTCGGCCGTTTGCGTAGAACAACCGAACGTTTCCGAGTCGAACGTCACGACAGATGGTTCAGGATCGATAAAAGCACCATATATATATATATATATATATATATATATATATATATTACTGTTGTGTCACCATTTATCAAGGCCAAAATCCACACTAGGATAAAGGTTAAAAGAATGAAACGATTGTCAGCTGAAATTGATGAATGAAATGAACTAAGTTTGATTACATATGAAACAATTCACAACAAGTATTTGTTCACATTGGATTTGAAGACGACTATGTTGTAGTCTGCAGAGAAGCAGTACCGTGGTAATGTGTTCTACAGACGGGAATGTCTTTCAAAGAAGCTCTTCCCATGGAAATTCTTACTGATAGTAGACCCATGGAGGAAGGGAAAGTCTTTGATGAAGAAGAAGAAGAAGAAGAAGCCGTTCCTGCAAATGATTTCGCTCGGTTTTAAATGATTAAATATCATTTAATAAAAAAGTTTTGTTTTCTTCGAACGCATACGAAACCGAAACTCTTCACCGGAAACAAGATTTTAGTCGCTACAATGTTTTTTTTTTTTTTTTTTTTTTTTTAATGTATAATGAATGGTTGAGTTTTGTTTAACAGCATATCAATTATTTTACGGAAAAAACTGTACTATTTAATTGCTATGTGGGCGGAATAAGGAGAGTTATACATTTCCTAAATTTGATTAGTTACGTTGAAGTGGTGGTCATGAAGTGAATACCGACGTGGACTGACGACCTGGAGTGCCAAGTTCGGTTCCATAGCACCAATTGGGTATCTTTTACAATAGCCCTCAAACTCGCGAGTCTGGTTCAAAAAAAGTTGTAGAACGTGGTCAAAAAATGAATATGCAACAAATAAATGCGACGTGAGATTTTCCTAGTTAGCTATTCCAATTGTTTGTATTTTTACTAATAATACTAATATTGAGGTATATTGAAACGGTTAGCTCCCAAAATGACTGCCACATTTTATCGACTACTTTTGTCTGTTTTTCATAGCTATGGCAGCAAAAATGTATCCATTGTGAAAATATTAATTTGTCTGTTTTTGCCTATTACTAAAAAAAAATATTATTTTGCAAATATTAATTTCTTGTCTGACTTTTGCGGATTATTCTGCAAATAAATATTAATATTTTCCCACAAATATTAATTTGTTGCCACCTGGACCTAGGGTTAGTGGGAGGTTTAATGAGGTCGATATTTTGTTTTGGAAGAAACAAATCCTAACATAAAACAGTGTTTATTAAAAATTGAAATATAATGACGTATCTAAATATAGAATATTCTCAAAGAAATCGTCCGCAAAAATGAAAATAATATGGCGCTTTTTCGTATTTGTTCATAACCCGTTTTTCCCAACTTTTTTTTACTGACCATTCTTTTTTCTTTTTTCAGTGTACAATTACCTATCAGGTCGCTAGAGAATTCTAGGTTTTTTCGTAATTTTTTACAAATAAGTTAGATTTTATGCAGTTTCCAACATAAATTTAACGTAGACTGATCCCCCTCTTTTTGACCATTTCACATTTTTTTAATTCTGTTTCTGTGTACGATTATTACCTAAGATGTCACTAGAGAATTCCGGGTTTTGGGGAATTTTTCTTTATATGTTTTAGATTTTAGGAGGGGGGTATCAGTTTACTATATAGATTTAACGTAAACTGAACTCCCACTCTTTGACCATCACCATATTTTCTTTTTTCTGTGTACAATTAGCGAGCAGGTAGCATGAAAAGGCACTTGTGAAATATGACAGTTAAAAATAAAATGACACCAAAACTTTGAAGTACTTACTTGGTATTGAAAAGAAGGTACTTACTCAGATCCTGACACAATCTCCGCGAGCTTCGCGTCGGTAGTGTTCGGGCATGCTACGTAAACACCCGAGAGATGATGAACCGAATGGTTGTAGCCGCTAACATGGATACGTTGTTGCGTCGTATTTTCTGTCAGTTTTAGTTTCAAGAAAGATTGCAGCAAAATTAGCCCCCCCCCCCCCCCAAAAAAAAAACAAACAAACAAAAATACCGAATTTACTGTTATTAAACGATTTTTATTGATTTGATTTTAACAAAAACAAAGCGAAACAATTGTTGATACGTACAGTTTTTTCAATATTTTTTTTGGGGGGGAGTTTCATTTGGCCGTTTTTTAACGGTTTTTTTTTGTGGGGGGGGGGGGCACTTTTTTTTTACTTTTCTAAGTTTTCTATTGAGCTCAGCGGACGACGACGGACAGGCAGAAGAAGAGGAGGAATTCGTCGAGGAAGTGGAAGGAAGCTGCTGGTCAACCACCGGGTAGGCTTCTGCTATCTGCACTAATATGGAGACGAATGGGTTGTTTCGAAACTTTTATCTCCACATGAATTCTTGCAGATAGCTGTCTAAGAGTTCCCTGCTGGTGCCACATTTGTTTCTTTGCTTGGCTTCCTTCCACATTCTCTCGACGTGGTTGGTGGTCGCCCTCATTAATGGGTCCACGAAATTACGACTGGTTCACGGTCAGGTGTTCATACCCCTCCTCCTCTCTTAACTTTGTATGCTTTCCAACAGTCCGATATGACCGTGGTTCCAGGCAAGACGAATTTTTTTACTATTGGAAGGAGGGTTTCGGCGTTCCTGTTGACCACCATCACAAGGAAACCCTCCTTCTCTGCGGGGTCGTATCCCCCCCCCCCCCCCGAAGACCCAGCGCGGCTGGACGACCCAACCGACGTTGTTTTTTTCTGCGGTTAAACACAGACTCGTCTACGCAATCGTATGTCCTGGGCCTCCGATCCAACTCGGATATCATAAAAAAATGGTCTTCGTAGACCTTCCTCAGAAAATTTTTCCAATCAGTCTGCGTGTTGGTTGATAGGACGCCGCATTCCTTCCGCAGATTCTTCGACGTTGCGATTTCCTGGGACCACAGGTATATCAGCTTTAAAATTTTTGCGATGTCCATTCTGAATCGAGAAAAAAATGTGCCACTTCTCACGGAATGCCAGGCGCGACAGTTCGTGTTCATACACCTCCATGAACAGTTGTCCCTGCAAGCTTTTCTTTCAACCAAGCGGCATTTGTAATTGCATTTCGGACATGTTTTTATTCTTGCCACCAACTTCTTTTCCTGGCAGAAAGAAATGTTGTTGTTTTTTCGTTTATTTTTGGTTTTGTTTTGTTTTTTGTTAGGCAATTACCGGGAAATAATTAAGATGCACTGGCTTCAAACAAATGTTTGTGTCTTCAATTGATTTAAATAATGCTTCGAAAAATTATCGTCTGCTTATTGACCGCTGATTGGCTAATCGCTCGGCTTCTTTTTCTCCCACCATTCGACTCGTCATCTCGCGGGTGTTTACGTAGCATGCCTGAATGCTGCCGATGCGAAACTCACGAAGATTGGGTCAGGATCTGAGTAAGTACCGAAAAGTATTACTGTACAGTACACCGACAATTACGGAAAACAGGCAATTATTTTCATTTTTATCTAAGAAAATAAAGGCGCTGGTGATTAAAAGATACTTGTGAAATATGGCAATTCAAAATAAAATGTCAGCAAAACATGTAACCAAATTTTTTAAATATATATAATTTTTATTTTTATTTTTTACAAGGTCCACACATACAAAAAAAAACTGTTGGCTATATGTAACAATAGCTAACAGAACAAAAAAGGGGTAGAAAAAACAAAACAAATATATGTTACCAAAGGCAAGATAAAACTGATCCCACCCCTCCTAAAATCTATGAAGAAAAATTCCCCAAAACCCGGAATTATCTAGCACATGAGAGGTAACAGTACACAGAAAAGGAATTTTAAAAGTTTGAGATGGTCAATTTTTTTTTTATCTTTTTTTTTTTTAACATAGTTCACCCCAAACAAGGCAAGCCACCACTGTAGACGTAAGGGGCTACTGAGAAAAGAAAAGGGGAGAAGGAATGGGGGGGGGGGGTCAACCTAACTTGGGATCTGCCGATGTCTGTTTACATTAGTTTTAAACTTCTGCATGTCTGTTCTGTCGGAAACAGGGAGCAGGGAGAGAGTTCCAGAGGCCAGCAGTGCGAGGAAAGAAGCTATTTGAGTAGAAGGCTCTCCGACATCTGGGGACCTCCACAGTGAATGAATGAGATTTAGTTGATTGTCGAGTTAGTCTAGGGAATTTACGTCGAGGGGGCACCAGAGTAGCCAATTCATCGGAGCATAATCCATTGAAGTATTTGTAAAACAAGCACAAGGATGCCACATTGCGGCGATGGGACAGAGGCTGAAGCTTGGTTGACAGTGAGGGTCCAATTATGTTGGCGATTCTTTTTTGGACCTTGTCAAGGAGAGAGAGACTAGTAGATGATGCACCAGCCCAGATGTGACAACAATACTCCATGCATGGGCGAATAGTGGCTTTGTAGAGATACAGGATAGTGTTAGGAGTTTACAAGCACGGTAGAGGGAGCCCACCTTCTTTGCTGTAGCCTTGGCAATATCTTCAATGTATTTGTTCCAATTCATGTTACCTGTGAAGGTTAGGCCGAGGAGTTTGAATGATGAACTCTCAGGTAGGGTGTTATTTGCCATGACAATCGGTGGTTGAATAGGTTCCTTGTAGTTATTGAAGGAAAGGAGTTTTGTCTTTGCGGCATTAAAAGTTACCAACCATTTATGACCCCAATCCACTACAGCCTGGTGGTCATTTTCTAAAGATTCAGCCATTGCCTTGGATATGATCGCGTCTGTTTTACCAACATGGCGAGAGTAAAGTGTGGTGTCGTCAGCAAATAAACCAATCTCAGACTCTACGTCATCAGGGAGATCGTTTATGAAGATCAGGAACAGTAAAGGTCCAAGGATAGATCCCTGGGGTACACCAGCATTTATGTCATGTTGCTTAGATGAACGGCCATCGAGGACAACCTGGATTTTTCTTTTGTCTAGGAAGGATAAAATCTATACTATTTGAAAAAGTTGTCCAAAAAAAAACGAAATTCTCTAGTGAACTGATAGGTAATCGTATACAGAAAAAGAATTTAAAAATTTGAAATGGTCAAAAAGAGGGGGATCAGTTTACGTTAAATTTATATTGGAAACTGATTCCCCCCACCCCTAAAATCTAAAATATTTGGAAGTAGCATACAAAGATTCGGAAGGTCGTTGCTTTTGATGAAAGCGTGACACACAAAATAACACACACACTCTCGTATCAATATGTGTCCTCCCGATCGTCCCCTCCCTACCCCCCCCCTTCGATGTAGAAAAAAAATCTAAGAAGTTGGTGGGATCGAACTATAAACCAGTCGGGTCGACGTCAAAATCCTACATTGGTAACCGTTGCGCCAAAGGGAAATACTTGAAAATATTACGAAAATTAGGTGACTTGAATGCTTTTCCAAATCTAGGTGCGGCACGCATGCGCAGAGCTTTTGATGTAAGCGTGACACACGAACACGCACGCTATCATATTATTTATGTAATTTATGATTTTAATATATAAAAACAATTACTATTTAACAAACTTTAGCAAGCGAAAATTTGGTGGGATTAAAAAATATATTTTAAAACAAGTAAGAACATGATTTGGATGATTCCACAGCTTAGATGCCCGGGGCCACCGCCCCGTCACCCCCCCCCCCCTCCTCTGCACGCTACTGAGTGATTGCAAGAGTTAGAAGTGGATCAAGTAAGTTCGGAGAACTTCTGCCATTACTAACCAGCAGAGCGTTACTACTGTCGACCAGGGGAAGAGTCTATCAGGTATGTGTGATGATGTATGGAAGTGAAATCTTTTCAGTCAGGGTTGAGGACATGCGTTGCATTGAGAGAAATGATATGAGAATGATATGATAGATGTGTAATGTGCTTCTTAAAGACAGGCTTAGATCTGATGACCTCATAGGAAGATTAAAGTATAGACAGTATAGAGAGATGTGTTCAGAACAGAAGACTTCAATGGCATGGTGGCGTTAAAAGAATGGACGAAAGTTGTTGGGTTAGTAGATGTAGAACAGTTGTGGTAGCACATCCAGTTCACAGGGGAAGCCCAATGAAAACATAAGAGGAAGTGATAATAATGGACTTGAGAGAAATACGGACAAATAAAGACCTGGCCAGAGTTTAGAAGTCAATTTCTTAAAGCCGTTCAACGCATGCCGGCATGTAAAACCAAATATGATGACGATGATGATGATGTAAACAATTTCTTTCATGCTAAATCTAAAATTTGTCACTTAGAAGTTTTATAACATACTAAAAGGGCCACGCTGCATTGTTCACTAATGAATGAGGAACCCTGGGTACCACTGCTCACATCATTGAACTTTTATTCGTATCTTTTTTTATTTCTATAACTTTCGATTTTCAAGCTTAAATAAAATAGATTACCCATTCCTTCAACAGTAACGGAAAGAATGTAACAGTTTTCGAAAATATCAAGCGAGCATTGAAAAAGTAGGCAACATTTTTATATAAAAATAATATTTATTCACATTCAAACAATGAACTATTTAAAAAAAAAATTTTTTAGATGGAAATCGCTCCAGACAAGGCATGAAACCACTTGATGTAAGGAGCTGAAAAAATACTACTTCAAGGTCAAAAATTAGGCAACAATAAGTGTTAGAATGATAGATTCCGACCTAGAAAACAGCAATTTTTCCCCCGTTGTCTGAAACATCGTTCATGAAATGTGACGACTAAAGGACAAAATAAGGGAAGCGAGAGTTACGAGGCTGCCGAAAGTAAACCCAAGTTCCACTTTCTACTCTCCTTACACAGTGGCGTGCAGAAGTCTGGTGATACGCTGGTGATTTTATGACCCAAAGACTCAAGTATAAGTCCTAGTACTGAGAAATAACCACTAACACACGATTGTATTGTTATATTTTTAAGAGATTTTTTTTTATTCATCTTCTCGCAGTATCAGATTTTCTTGTGAATGGAGTTTTCTTAATGGCACGCCGAGGGGAGAGCGACAGGGCGGTGGCATCCAAATTGGGGGTTATCTAATCATATTCAAACTACCTCTCTTTCTCATAATATTTCTCAGTATTAGGACTTATACTTGAGTCTTTGGGGCATACAATCAATGAGTTGGCCCCAGGCATCACCAGACCTCTGCACGCCACTGAGTTTTCTCAATGTTTTCTAAATGTCGGTTGTAAAGGTTAACCGGTTTCACCAGACCAATATTTATTATCGGTGAGTTATCAAGTTGCATTCAGGGTAACGTTTGTTATCATCGTACAGGTTTTTAATTTTTTATATATCTCCATCTTCTGCTCTTGCATGGCACACCCAGGCACCATTGCTATTTCTTTTCTATCAAAAGAAAACGGAATACAAAATTGATTCTCTCAGTGTCTGACATTTCGGTACTGATGCCATGATTTCAAATATTTCTTCAAAGTCGAATTAAATTTATTATAAAAATAGCAAACAATAGTTAACATTTTAGTAAACATCGTCGTTGAAGAATATCTTATTTCAAACGATTGTATACCATACGTCCAAAAGGACGGGAACAAAATTATACTTCGCCAGTTTTCGCACTAATATTCATATAAAATAACGTCTTAATCGGCGAAGTTAAAAAAAGAAATAAGAAAGAAAGAAAAACGTCTCAAGCTGGAAAGTTTAAAAAAGCAAACGTGAAAGAAAAAGACGTATAAATCGGTATAGAAAACAAAAAAACGAAAGAGAACGTCTCATTATGGAAATAGATTAGATGCGGAGGGTTGTCTGACTTGCTATTTGCTTTTTCAATTTCGTTTCCAGCAGTTTTTACTCACTAACTTTTGTTTGACTGGACAGATATATATATATATATATATCTATATATATATATATATATATATATATATATATACATTGCTCTTTATTATATATGCGTAATGTGAGCCTTAAAAAATATGCTTAGATCTGATGACCTCAGAGGAAGATTAAATCTGAACCGTATAGGGAGATTTGTACAGAACATGAGAATTCAATGGTATGGCCACATTGAAAGAATGTATGAGAGTTCTTGGTTTAGTGGATGTAGACCAGTTGAGGTAGTAGGTTCAGTTCACAGGGGAATACCAAAGAGAACTATGGAGGAAGTAATAAGAATGGACTTGAGAGAAATAGGAATAAATAAAGACCTGGTCAAAGATAGGCTAGTTTATAAGTCAATTTCGAAAAGCCGTCCAACGCATGTCGGCATGTAAATAAAACGGATGTGAAACTGACGACGACGAATATTATTATTATGATTATTATTATTATTGTTGTTATTATTATTATTATTTGTTTGTTATTATTATTATTATTATTATTATTAGTGTTATCATTATTATTATTATTGTTATTATTATTATTATTATTATTATTATTTGTTTGTTATTATTATTATTAGTAGTAGTAGTATTATTGTTATCATTATTATTATTATTTGTTTGTTATTATTATTATTTGTTTGTTATTATTATTATTATTTGTTTATTATTATTATTATTATTATTACTAGCAAATATATGCTCCCTCCGGTCGCATATTTTTGCTAGGCTGCCGCATCAGAAATGAAGGCTCACGCGTAAGCCAATGGAGCCCCAGTCATATTTCTGTGGTGGTTAGACATTGATTTTCTGTGTTTATGACAAAGAATATTTTTAGCTGAAAATAAAGAAAAAAAAAATTCGACCCTACCCCGATTTTTGTTGTACCCTCGCCCATAAATAGAAAGACTTGTAGTTTATAAAGAAAGAAAAAATTTTTTTGTACCCCCCCTCAATTTTTTTATATTACCAGTCATTGAAATATTTTTTAGTTAAAAAAAAAAAAAATTTTTTTGACCGCCTTCCCCCAATTTTTTTAATTTCCCCCCCCCTATACATGTAAATATTTTTAATTAAAAAGGAAAAAAAACAAACCTAAACCTAACCCTAACTGTAACGACGGGGTCAAAGTTAGCGTGGGTCCTAAAATGAAAAGGCACCAAAAAATCAAATACAGTGAACGCGTGCGCGCGTACCTTTTTTAATTAAACAATTTAATTCTACAATCAGTTGTATAGTTTTCCAGTACAATGTGTTAGTTTATTTTGTTGACATTAAAGAAAAAAAATCACATCTTTTTTTTTAATAAATAAAACATGGAATCATAAATTCTGTTGAGGTCGTGAAAAAATGATAATATTGGATATGAAAGTATTAAGAAATCAAATACAGTAAACACGAAAAAAATTTTAATTCTCGGAAAGAAAAAGTTTACCTGAACTGTGTGTGGGTGTGTGCGTGCGCGCGCGCGTTTTTATATAGTAATTTTTAAATCAATTATTATTTTAATTAAACAATTTGATTTAATAAATTTGTGGTTTAAAACATAATGGCTAAGAATAAACAAACTTAGGACGGTTTTAAAAATAGAAAACTGAGCACGGTGTTTGCCAGCGTTGTTGTTTACATGTTTAACGTGCCAGATTAACGTTGGCTGCTTAATCAGATCGCCATATTTAATTACCGGAGGGAGGGAGGGCATACTGATTCAACAGCCAATCGGCTGCTTAATCAGATCGCCATATTTAATTACCGGAGGGAGGGAGGGCACTACTGATTAAACAGCCAATCGGCTGCTTAATCAGATCGCCATATTTAATTACCGGAGGGAGGGAGGACACCACTGATTAAACAGCCAATCGGCTGCTTAATCAGATCGCCATATTTAATTACCGGAGGGAGGGAGGACACCACTGATTAAACAGCCAATCGGCTGCTTAATCAGATCGCCATATGTAATTACCGGAGGAAGGGAGGGCACTACTGATTAAACAGCCATTAGGCTGCTTAATCAGATCGCAATATTTAATTACCGGAGGGAGGGAGGGCACCACTGATTAAACAGCCAATCGGCTGCTTAATCAGATCGTCATATTTAATTACCGGAGGGAGGGAGGACACCACTGATTAAACAGCCAATCGGCTGCTTAATCAGATCGCCATATTTAATTACCGGAGGGAGGGAGATCACCACTGATTAAACAGCCAATGACTTTGCAATTTTAACAGTACTCGAGTTGAAATGGTTTAGAAAACACGCCGGTTATGATGAAAATGGCTTTAATTAATTGTATGAATAATGTTTATTAATATAACCTTATCGGAAAATATTGTAAATACATATGTAAATTTGATAATAGCAGTTATAAGTGTATATTTGTAAATATTAATTTAATTGAAGGTTTAAAGGAATGACTTATGTAAATGGCAAAACCCATCTGGTGTCTAAGCGACTTTTAGTGACAGTATATAAAGAATTTCAAAAAGATTAATTTCAGTAAAATAGTCATACTGGAGTTTCGGCTTCAGACAGACAGACAGACAGATACATAAACTCCATTATTAATAGATTTGTTTGTTATTATTATTATTAGTATTATTATTTGTTTGTTATTATTATTATTAGTATTATTGTTATTATTAGTATTAGTGTTATTATTAGTATTATTGTTATTATTAGTATTATTGTTATTATTATTATTTGTTTGTTATTATTATTATTTGTTTGTTATTATTATTATTATTATTAGTATTATTGTTATTATTATTATTATTTGTTTGTTATGCCTCTTGGACATCTCCCCTTTTACTATCTTCTCAATTCAACTGTTAAAAAAAATCAACTCTTAGTACAGTATCGATATCCAGATCAAATTCTGTTAAATATTTCATTTGATAACTCCCAAAAGTGCCCCCTCAATTTCTCCCTCCTACCACTTTCTCTGAATTCATCCAACCTCATCTTAAACTGATCCACGCCATTATTGTTCTTAATCCGATCTGGCAACTTATTCCAAAAACATATTACTCTGTGAGCAAAAAAACTTCACTGGTTAACAGATCTAGTTTTTGAAAACTGCTTTGACGACGACGACGACTATTATTATTACTATTATTATAATTATTATTTGCGTTATTCCTGTTTTCTCCTTTCTGTCCATTTCTGCAGATCTAAATGTGCTGGTCTGTTCTTGAGTCTTTGTGTAATCCGACCGTTGAAGTGGCCTGCTTAGAAGGCCCAGATTTCAATAAGCTTGACAAAATAATCACTTTTTTCCATAAATTATAAAGACGTATTTTGACGAGATTGTCTCGGATGGACAGATGAAGAAAGTTCGTTTATTGTTATAAAAATAAATAAATGTTGAACAAGAGAAATACATAAACGTCCTAAGAAACTGGCGAAAAAAATGATGTAATAAAAGCTCACTTTTTGATACGTTTTGGAATTGTTTGAATTTAGTAAAAAAAGCATTAAGACTAATTCTTGGCTTTTTGGTCAAGTGTCTTGGCCTTCGGGACTTGATTTACGCCGGTCTATGGGATTGTCCTGTGCAGTTCTAGGAGGTCCATCCTCCCAGGCTTCGCCTCCCCTCTTTGGGGAGGAGTAAGTTAATTTCTTACTGCTTGAGGCGCCCCTACCGGGAATGCCGACGGGGCTGCCCAGGCAATTTTTGATGGTCGGAGTGCTCACCTCTCGGGCGCTGGCTTTTCAACCCCCACTTTCCGACCCGACCTTGGGTCACATCTTACTTGTGGAAGTAGGATAAAACTGGCCTTGTGCCTAACTCCTGGAGAGGAGTAAATAATACTCTTGGCCTTTTGGCTAAGATCAAAGTGTAGTATCTGTTCCGATGGATACTGCACCCCATAGACTGGTATTGTCTTGGCCTTCGGGACTTGATTTACGCCGGTCTATGGGATTGTCCTGTGCAGTTCTAGGAGGTCCACCCTCCCAGGCTTCGCCTCCCCTCTTTGGGAAGGAGTAAGTTTATTGCTTAATGCCGACGGGGCTGCCCAGGCAATTTTTGATGGTCAGAGTTCTCACCTCTCGGGCGCTGGCTTTTTAACCCCCACTTTCCGACCCGACCTTGGGTCACATCTTACTTGTGGGAGTAGGATAAAACTGGCCTTGTGCCTAACTCCTGGAGAGGAGTAAATAATACTATGCTCCAGTTGGTAATCGTCCATGTGAATGATTCAGATTCAGCGAATAAAGACAAATGAATTTGAGTAGGAATTCTAACAAGACTTGAGGAAGACACTAATATAATTTGTAGTAACATACAGAGAACCGGATATTCACTCTGTAATGTCCAAATAAAGACGGTGTTAAAGATAATAAATTTTAAATGGTTTATTTTGGGGACCAATTCCATTACAGAAGACATAGATTTTTGCCCTTAAAAGAGTGTTAAGGTTGGTAGTTAGGAGACTGTTGGTATTTCAACATAAAATTATTAGTTAAAACTTTCTGGAGTGATTTGCAATGTTGGACATAGAGTAAGTAGTATAGTATGTAAGGAGTGGGGGAAAATGAGGCCGAGAAGCGTGATAGAATAGTAGGAGAGCCTCTCCACTACTCACACCCTTCTTCCACACTCTCTAATACAGTGTTAACGCGCATACTATGAACTTCTTATTCTCCCCACAGCATCCAATGTATAAATTTTGACTCTGTTATTCCATCATGTTTATTCTTGATAAAGCTCTGACTTAAGGCGAAATATTAAATCAAATCATAACCCTCTCCTCATTTCTTTTTTTTCATATTAATTTGTCTTTTTTTCTTTTTTCCCTATTTTCATGCTTGTTTCCCATATATATTAGAGAAAAACAAACATACGTACATATATATATATATATATATATATATATATATATATATATATATATATATATATATATATATATATATATACCAAAAACATGCATATATAATTTCAATTTTTTTTATATATATTTTTTTATATATATTTTTTTAATTTTTCAATTTTTTAATTCCTTTATATTTTCTTATATTTTTATATCTTAATATTTTTATATTTTTATTTTTATTTTTATGTTTATTCTAGTTTTGCTTTTATTTTATTTTTTATTTTTTATTTGATATTTTATTTTTATTTTACTTCTTATCCCCTGATTTTATTTTTCCTTCACATATTCTATTATTTTTATTTTATATTATATTTTATTTTATTTTATTTTTACTCTTTATTTTTGGTCTTATTTTATTTTTTTTTTTTCTTAATAATCTTTATAATGTTTATAAGGTTTTATTATTATTATTATCAGTTTTGATTATTATTATTATCAGTTGTATATTTATATCCATATTTTATATCTGTAACTTATTCTTTTTCCAATATTGGTCTATGTACGCCCTCCCTCCAATGGATGTTCCTCTAAGACGAGCTTGTTATTTTTTTCCTTTAATTTCTGTAAGATGTGATGCTAAAGGCGATGATGAAGAGACGTTTTGGAGTAGCTTTTGTTGGTTTTAAAAAAAATTAAAGAATGAAATAAAGTATTTCCAGAATGATTTGGAAACGACCGTACACCATAATAGACTTGTTGTTCTAATTCACTAAATCTCCTTATATATATATATATATATATATATATATATATTTGAAGGCTTTTTTGCCTCTATATTTATATATATATATATATATATATATATATATATATATATATATATATATTTGAAGGCTTTTTTGCCTCTATATTTATATATATATATATATATATATATATATATATATATATATATATATATATATATATATATATATAATGTTCAGCTTTATCTCAATGAATATTGAGCTAATGGTATTTGCAAGTTGATGACTGATCTTTGTTTGGTTCATGTTTAAATTAAGGTTGAACACACATCTAAGGAAGGGAATTTTTTCCCGAAATATTATGTTATACAGAACCTCAATCAAACTGCACTGACGGCAATTAAGGTTGTAATATATATATATATATATATATATATAAAATTATATTGATAAAAGGTGGAAACTTCAAAACTATCTGTTACACCTCTGCGTTGTATTGTCTTTTATCTATCTATATATATATATATATATATATATATATATATATATAGTATGTAGGAAGTCAACTAACGATGTGTTGTTTTTTTTCTCTCCGAAATAACCAAATTCTATACCTTAAAGATCAAATAAACTTCCGACGTTTAAAAAGTCATTATCAAGTTGAGACATTTCTTTTTCATATAAATCATTTTTCACCGTTGGAGATAAAAATCTCTCTTTTGGTTCGTATTCTGCCGAGATGTTAGTACGTTGCTTATAAATTTCTTCTCCTCTGCTACACGTGTCTTGTGTAAC
This sequence comes from Sepiola atlantica, assembly GCA_963556195.1. Lineage (NCBI taxonomy): Eukaryota > Metazoa > Mollusca > Cephalopoda > Sepiida > Sepiolidae > Sepiola > Sepiola atlantica. The sequence goes on along the minus strand of OY744523.1, from coordinate 21,500,890 downwards.
TGGCCTTGTGCCTAACTCCTGGAGAGGAGTAAATCAATACACATGTCTCGTGTGATGGTAATTGAAATGAAAATTTGCACTTGGAAATCATCGCTTTAAAGTTACATTTAGTATAGAATGTAGAACGCCGAATAACGATGTGGTGTGTTTTTTTTTATTCTCCAAAATAAACAAATTTATTTACAAGCTTTCGACTTTTCAAATCATTATCAAGTTGAGACATTTTTTTTATATAAATCATTTTTCAAATCAAGTTCCAAATAAAGAGCATACTCAGAGATATTATAGTTATCTAAAGCTGTTTCAAGGCCGTGTTTATTTTAAGTCATACAATGAATCTTAATTCTTTATAACCACTTATGAAAAGAATGGAGCCCTCTTGGCAGCTCTTTAAAAAAGAATGGAGCCCTCTTGGCGGCTCTTCAGAAAAGAATGGAGACCTCTAGGCGACTGATAATGATAATTAAGATTTAACTTACTCCATACCTTGTACTGACGCCACAATGGGTAAGAAATCTGACCCTTGACAAAACAGTCGGATTAACAAATACATATATACACAGGTATATATACACATACACACACACACACATATATATATGTTTATATTTTCTGAATGAAATTAAAACTAATCGTTTAATCCCACCCCATCACATATAGCTCTCCACCTTGCTGTAGACACGCTGCCTCACCAAATGTTCCAGTAAATGACTGGTATGGTTTTTTGTTTTTTTTGTAAATTATATCAAAATTCCAATGATGGCAACACATTCTTGCACTGTTTGAATGTTAAGCAATTTTTTTAAGAACAATTAATTTCAATAATTCTTTTAACTTGTTGTTTTCCAATCAAAAACGAGAATTAAAAAAATATATATGCATCTATTCTATTTCAAACGTAAATTGATGGCAAATATCATTTTTAAACGAAAGTATTCTTAACAAAAGGGGGTGACGTGATGAGCCCAATGGACACCAGTGCAGACTATGAAATCAGCTATGTCGTGTTCAAATCCTATCGGTTCTATTATGATAATTTATGTACTGCTACTCTGGGGAAAGTATGAACTCCCCCCTTAGCTAAGATAAACAAGCTTTTAAAAGTACAAATCATTTTAATACTCGGTACTTCTTGAGATAACAATCCTCAGTAACTACTGCAAATCTTCTATTTATATATAAAACTCAATGTCTGTGTATGTGTGTGATGTTTGTGTGTTCCCTATAGAAAGAAAGGATGAAGAATCTACATGAAATCTAAAAGTGTATTCGTATGTAAAATTTACCGGGCAAGACTTTGGAAGTGTTCCCGAATCTCTAATCTAAAGGGGCTATGAGGACATAACCGTCTTAAAACTTCAAATATATTCTATTTTAATGAAATTTAAATCATATGTATAAAATTTTCTTGGAAAGACAATGGAAGATTGTCACGAACTACTAAGTGCCCTCCTAATCTAAGGAAGCTAGATGTCTGGGGGGGGGGGGGGGGGGGAGAACCTCCCTTAAAACTTCAAATATATTCTATTTAGATGAAATTTATATCATATGTATAAAATTCTCCGGGGAAAACAATAGAAGTGGTCCTGAATCTCTACGTTACACTTTATGTGCCGAATATCTATGTGTCCCCCACCTCTAAGTGACCCATGGGGACAGACCCTTAAAACTTCAAATATCTCTCTGATTTTAATGAAATTTTGATTCTGTTTCGGAAACGTCAACCATAGATTTTACTGGCATGACATAGGTACTATGAAATCGAGAAAGACGAAGCAAGTACGCCATTCCAAATGTTACTGAAGACTCCCGCTCCTCATGTTAAGAATGATTCTAAAACTGCACCAGTAAAATCTATGGTTGACAATTACGAAACAGTGCCGAAATTTTAACTAATTTGGATATTTTTTCCAACATTTCAGCTTCTCCCTATTAGGGGCGAAATGGAAGGAAGAGAGCAATAAAATCAAATAGTGAAAAAAGTACATAGTAGTGATCCTTATTCAATCCCGAGCAACGTCGGGTATTCCTACTTGTATTATTCTATGTTTATGATATTCAAAAACTTCTTATTTCGTAAAAAAAAAAATTTCAAGTTTTTATTAAAACTGTATATTTGGATTATCATATTATTGATGATCATAATTATATTATTATTATTAAGTTATTATTATATTAAAGTTATTATTATTACAAAACATTATTAAGTTATTATTATTAAGTTATATATTATTATTATTATTAAGTTATTATTATTATTATTAAGTTATTATTATATTAAAGTTATTATATTAAAGTTATTATTATTACAAAACATTAAGTTATTATTATTAAGTTATATATTATTATTATTATTATTAAGTTATTATTATATTAAAGTTATTATTATTACAAAACATTATCATAATATTAAGTTATTATTATATTAAAGTTATTATTATTACAAAACATTATTAAGTTATTATTATTAAGTTATATATTATTATTATTATTAAGTTATTATTATATTAAAGTTATTATCATTACAAAACATTATTATAATAAGTTATTATTATATTAAAGTTATTATTATTATCTGTATTAAAGTTATTATTATTAAGTTATTATTATATATTATAATTATATTCAAATAATACTATTTGGATTATCATATTATTGATATCTTGGATGTTATTTTCACAACGTTTCGGTGGATGTAACCTCTGACTTTCTTTAGGTGCATCTTTTTGAACTCGGGAATTTTTATATCGAACTCGGGAATCTCTACAGAATTTCGAACTGAACCCTTTATTTAATCCACGGGGGTAGATTGTTCTCGTTCCGTCAACCATGACCGGGTAGAAGTCTTAAGTAATTTTTTATTTTATTCTTAGTTATTATCACTTGCAGTAAGGATTGAACCATCAACCTCCAGAAGACTGTCACTTAGAATTGATTGTTCATCAACACCTTTATCCGTGTCACCACATGTCCAAGTCTGATTAAAACTGTTGCCGTGGCGCGAACCCCCATCCGAAATATAGGTTGTCATATCCAGATATGGTATGAGAACTCTAGCCATAACAAACTAAAAAAAATACAGATGATAGTTCGGATGTTTTGTTATTTTATTATTGAGTCATCACTTATCAAAGCTAAAAAACATTCAAGGATAACGGCTAATAAGATGGATAGATTAAATGCCGAGTGATGATGAATACCATGAGGAGATTGAAACAACAGCAGACCCAATCCAGACAAAATCGCAAGAGGGAACTTGATAATTCTGTTGGCGCCAGACTAATTTTATGGGTTTTTTTTTGTGGAAATCGCTCCAGACAAGGCATGAAGCTACTTGATTTAAGGAGCTAACAAGAACAAATATGATTATCGCAAAGGCCAGAGATGCTTATTTGCCTTAGTCTTGAAAAGACCAAGGTAATAGGTAGGAGGAAAACAGTCAGCAGAAAGAGAGTTCCACAAGCCTGCGGTTCATGGAAAGAAGCTACTGGAATAGGAAGCTGTATTACAATGAGGTATCAACACAGCAAATTAATGGAGACCACAAGACCAACAAATCAACCGAGCTGGAACGAAAGAAGCAGGGAATAGATCACATAACTCTGAAGAACACATGCCATAATATTATTTATAGAAAAGACTGAGAATAGCAACATCACGTCTGTGTGAGAAAGGGTTTAGAGAAGAGGAAAGGGTGGGGCCAATCAAATTACAATTACGTTTCTACACCTTATCAAGAACCCTCAAATGGGACAGAGATTCACCAGCCCAAATATGACAACAGAACTCCAAACATGGTCTGATAGTAGATTTGTAGAGATAGAGAATAGCCTCAGGTGTGAGAACGTGTTTGGAGCAATAGAGAGAACCGACTTTACAAGAAGCAGATAGAGCAATGGATCTAATGTATGAACTCCAAGAAAGATTTGATGAGAGAGAAAGACCAAGAAGTTTCAGAGTAAATTTCTCCTCAAGAGCATAGCCATCCATGAGAATTTCAAGAAGAAAAGGGACACGCCTACGATTGAAAGACATGAGCTGAGTTGGTTGGCCAACAGATGGCTCTGTGTGTAGCACACCATAGATATGTTTGTTTACATTGCATTTACTGGTGGGGTAGTCTTCCTTTATTTTGAAATTATATATTATTTTGCTTAAACTTAACACTGGCATACAAAATTTTACGAAAAAAAAAGAAAATCTGATTAAATTGTATCTGGGCACTTTTTTGCAACTTCTGTTTAGAGCGTAATGACTCGATTGGCAGTGAATTCCCTGAGAATGTTCCTCGTGATAAATGATATTTTAACAATTCTTTACCATAAATAATATAAAAATGTATTTATTAACAGTTGTTTAGCTATTCAATAATACTTTGTTTTACATACAACACAACACAACACACACAAATACACAACCTCAAATTACATCTATATATTCCGGGACGGCAACATAATTGACATTGCATTGTCATGAACGACAGCCAGAGAGATGCATTGGAACAACAAAGCTGACTCTCGGGGCTCCGTCCTAGACGTTGATATCATCCGTCTGATGTCTTGAAAAAAAAACAGTCTCGGGACCAAGCACGCCTGATGTTTCCACTGAAATTGGTTGAAAGATGAGCGAGCTGTATTTACTATGCTTCCTTCAGAGCTGCTGTGCTGGGCTTGACTGCGGATTCCGCAATCCTTGTTGATGAGAAAGAGTCGGAACAAGTGGCATCCCAGATCAGTGGCTTTCCGACTTGAAAGCAAATACCGTCATCCCGTCGGGCCTGCGACCGTCACCCCTGTGCAGGCTGATTGGTTCGAGAACTGATACAAAACCTGCCGAGTCGAGACGTCGCTTGACTACGTCAAGTTACTTAACACTAGTTATGATTTTACAGACAAATTCAATTAGTAAAGACACTTATTATGTTAGTAAACATTAACACCGGTCTATTTCCATCAAATAAAAAGTTGAATTGCTGTTTAAGTTTCTAGCAATCTCTGGTGGTTTAGAGTCATCGTAAGTGTATAATTTGTGAGTTAGAGGTATGTTGAGAAATTATTATGCAGAAATCAGATGGTTTGGCAGAATATTTACTCCGGCAAGACCTTGGAACCAAAGGTGCCGAAAAATCAGTGTTGAACCTGTATTAAAAAGATGAAAATAAAAAACTAGACCGACAAACTTGCTGCACTTGTGCCCACTCAACATAACACCAGCAAAATCACACCCCTTCACTTTAGAAGTCCCCAGATGCTGAAAGGCTTTACCAAATGTCAGAAGGCTTTCTACTCTAATAGCTTCTTTCCTCGAACCTCTTGCTTTTGGAATTCTCTCCCTGCTCTCTGTTTCCCCGACTGTGCCAATATGCAAAAATTTAAATGTAATCTGAACAAGCATCTCGCTGCACAACTCCCCACTTAGTATGCCCTATAAATCTGGACCCTAATTTACAGCAGCCCCTTACGTCTCAGTGGAAACCTGCCATTTTTAGGTGAATTGATTAAAAGAACATTTAGTTTAACTACAGGATTTAATTTAATGAAATTACAAACTGGTTTTAAATTATATCGTCTGGCAGAACTGTTCACTTTTAATAGAGCTGTAAAAATGCAGTAGGCTGCATTTTTTAGTGGTGCATGCGAATGGCAGACGTTGCAGGTGATAGATGCTCGGCCAAAGGAAGAAGGATGGAGGGCACAGAGAAATTTGAAAATGTCTTTGGTTTTATATCGGGCCACCCAGAATTTTATTTCTCTTTGAAATGAAATAAGTGCCTCACAAAAACGGAAATCATGCTGAGACCAAAAGTAATGTTCGCAGATGGACTCCAGTTAAACCCCTTTGAATAGACACTGTCTGCTTGTTATCTCCAGTAGATATCTCAAGTAGTTAGTGCTTGAGTGGTCAGGTGGTGACCACTGAGAAAGACTGGAATCCAAGATTGCCGGTCAGAAGAAAAGGATTCCGGGAGGGGTGGGCATGGCCTTCTGGGCATGACAGGAAGTTGGGTTTTCTGAAAGAGAGCTAGCGATCAGTGGAAAATGGGTGTCTCTCCAGGCAATGTATGCCCATTTGGGGCTCTTAGCTAAATGACTATGTTGATCGGACTTATACTTTATTTCGTCCAGGTAAAAGTTCTCATTTTGCAAGTCTGCCATTCAACCTAAGAACACGAGTATCTTTTGAGACCTCCAAAAAATAAACATGTTACTCGTTATAAACTTCACTCATGGTTTTACTTGGGATGAGAATTCTTTATTGCAGCACTGACTAAAGATCAAACAGAACATCTTCAGACCGGCACAATGAGTGGAGACGATCACGGACAGTGCAGTGAACGCACGCATACAGGTTCAGAGAGTCTGTTTACTGAATTAGCATGAATAGTAAGAGTCCTGTTTGTGTTGCATATACCTCCCCTCCAAGAGGAGGCCTAATGCCTCGTAAGTCACAATCAAATAAAATGTTATCGAATGCAAATCAGAAATCAAAACAGCACAATTAAATCGGACGGTGTATCCACTCCTTCCGTGATTGAGGTGCCTGGAATTAATGTTTCACAACAGCACGAAGAAAAAAAAGGACATTCTGAATTTGAAGAAGGACCATTTATTAAGATGTTGACTGTCAACGATTGCTACGTTTGTCAATATCTACAACATAATCTCTTTTCGTCTTAGAGACCAGAGAAGAACCATTTATTACGATGTTGACGTTGATTTCTCTTCTGGTTGACGTTCAAGGTTATGGACATCTGGGGCCTTAGCCCCTTAATTTATATCGATCTTAAATCATTTTTTTACACATGCTGTCCGCTCAAAAGCTTCCCAACGAACTGAATCACCTCTCTCGTTCCCTCTCTCTTTGAGCCATGTGACGTCACACCCGCTTCCAGCCATAGCAGGAGGTGTGGCATTTGAGTGCATACTCGTTGACCCCATGATCCGGGTTCCTGTGTATATGTGAATGCCATCCTGCAAACCAAAATCATCAGATGAATACTAGCAAACGTATTCATTAATATTTAACATTTGTTCCTGGGATTGTATCTAGACTGAGTGATCTTAATTGCTTGCAAAGGAGCAATGGCTTTTCATCAACTGTAACAGCATAATCAACAGTAATCAGCATAATTAAAAAAAAAAGGAAAAAGTTACGATGATGAATATTTTACTTTTATTGTGACCTGAAATTTGTTTATGCGGTTGAAGTTCGATTTGATGTTTTGTGCAACAGATTCATCAACTTCTTAGCAGTTTGGATATTTGTGTGATGTTTTTGTCCTTCATGTCTGAATGCTCGGGTTTTAAATAACCAGTCTGGATGTAGTGTGGATCATATTTTTAGGAAACTCGCATCGCGGGTTAGTTTGATGAGTTCATTGTCTTTGGCGATCCAGCTTTACGAGGAGAGAAACTACCAGTTAATATAGTAAGCTGTTGCGAAAACAGAACGCAGACACTTTGATTGTTTCAAAGCTATGTAGGTGTTCTTATTTACTTGCCTCTTCACGATAGCAAAGTTAGGCATAAGGTCGGGTTTTAATGGGGGGGGGGGAATCTAGCTCCCCAAAAAGGGGCAACCTGGATTGAAACAAAAATTAAAATTGCCTCAGTCTAGAAGGACTTCACCTTCACTGACCGAGGATAGAATTGATTAAGTAGCATCAGAACAGATACTACACTTTGTTCTTAGCCAAAGTCATGTGTAGTGCATTTTACTGTGATTTTTCATGAGTCAGTCTACACAGCGACTTCTGTTTTATGTTGGCCTGGAACTACTATGCTCTGACTAAACGAAAAAGTAGTTGTTTTCATTAGAGATCTTCATATTTTATTAACTTGTTGGACGAGTTGAGCGGTCATGTTTCACAATAAAATATTATTCTACCGTTCCAGAAAGGACCTGACTTCAGCTGCAATCCTCTATCTATATAAGAGTCAGATACGTTCAAAAATGGAATACTGGTGCCGCACAGAACACACTTTCCTGCCTTTACAGAATACAAAATCAACTTTGAAATCTAGTGGGAGGTGAGGGTGACCTCTTCTCCTCCCTACAGCCCCTTAGTCACAGAAGAGACGTTTCTAGTCTTTCTCTACTCTGTCGTTATTTCCATGGAAGGTGCTCAACTGAGCTCCAATCTCTGGTTGATCCTTGTAAAACATTCACAGCAAGAACTCGTCTTTTACCACAACGGAAAAAGACTTTCTTTTCTCCCTCCTTGTGTCTAGCATCAGACGAAATTTACATGGACAGATTCTTTGCAAGGGCTTCCCACCTGTGGAACACATTTCTGTCTGTCTGCTTCCCTACTGACTACAACTTGGTCATCTCAACCAACGGAGAGTCTATCAGGTATGGGTACGCAGTGTGATGACGTATGAAAGTGAAACCTGGCCAGTGAGGGTTGAGAAAAAGTGTTTCATGGAGGGAAATGACTGGTATGATGGGTCGGTAATGTGAGTCTTAAAGACAGACTTATATCTGATCTCAGAGGAAGATTACATTTGGAGAGTATAGAGAGATGTGTGCAGAACAGGAGACTTCATTCGTATGGCCACATTGAAACACTATATGAGATTTCTTGACTTAGGAGATGTAGAATAGTTGAAGTAGCAGGGTCAGTTGCCAAGGGTATGCCAAGGAAAACATGAGCTAGTGATAGAGATGGATTTGAGGGAAAAATGGATAAATAAAAACCTGGCCAAGAATATGTTAGTTTAGAAGTCAATTTCTAAAAACCGTCGAACACATGTCAGCATGTAAAATGGACGTTAAACAGAATATGCTAGGACATAGAAGTTTCAAAATATGTTGGGAACATGTTTTCTAGTTGTTTTCTTGAATATAAACCTAAATTAAAGAAGAAAATTGATATTTCAAAAAATCGAAAATTCTTGTGTACGCGGACATGTCAGATTTTGCCATTTTCAGCAAGTTTTTTTCTTCTGTAATAACACTGGCTTTCTAGAACATAGAAGTTTCAAAATATGTTGGGAACATGTTTTCTAGTGGTTTTCTTGAATATAAACCTAAATTAAAGAAGAAAATTAAAATTTGAAAAAATCGAAAATTCTAGTGTCAGATTTTGCCATTTTTAGCAAATTTCTTTCTACTGTGATAACCCTTGTTTTCTAAGACATAGAAGTTTCAAAATATGTTGGTAACATGTTTTCTAGTTGTTTTCTTGAATATAAACCTAAATTAAAGTAGAAAATTGAAATTTCGAAAATTCTCGTGTACACAGACATGTCAGATTTAGCCATTTTCAGCAAGTTTCTTGCTTCTGTAAGTACCCTGGTTTTCTAGGACATAGAAGTTTTAAAATATGTTGGGAACCTGTTTTCTAGTAGTTTTTTTTAATATAAACCTAAATTAAAGTAGAAAATTGAAATTTCAAAAAATAGTTGTTTTCTCGAATATAAACCTAAATTAAAGTAGAAAATTAAAATTTCAAAAAATCTAAAATTCTCGTGTACGCGGACATGTCAGATTTTGCCATTTTCAGCAAGTTTCTTTCTTCTGCTTTTCTAGGACATAGAAGCTTCAAAATATGTTGGGAACATGTTTTCTAGTTGGTTTCTGTAATATAAACATAAATTAAAGTAGAAAATTTAAATTCCAAAAAATCAAAAATTCTCGTGTACGCGGACATGTCAGATTTTGCCATTTTCAGCAAGTTTCTTTCTTCTACTTTTCTAAGACATAGAAGTTTCAAAATATGTGGAGAACATGTAATCTAGTTGTTTTCTTGAATATAAACCTTAATTAAAGTAGAAAATTGAAATTTGCAAAAATCGAACATTCTCGTGTACGCGGACATGTCAGATTTTGCCATTTTCAGCAAGTTTTTTCTCCTGTAATCACACTGGCTTTCTAGGACATAGAAGTTTTAAAATATGTTGGGAACATGTTTTCTAGTTGTTTTCTTGAATATAAACCTTAATTAAAGGAGATAATTGGAATTTGAAAAAATCGAAAATTCTCGTGTACACAGACATGTCAGATTTTGCCATTTTTAGCAAGTTTTTTGCTTCTGTAATAATGGTGGTTTTCTAGGACATAGAAGTTTCAAAATATGTTGGGAACAGGTTTTCTAGTTGTTTTCTTGAATATAAACCTAAATTAAAGTAGAAAATTTAAATTTCAAAAAATCGAAAATTCTCGTGTACGCGGACATGTCAGATTTTGCCATTTTCAGCAAGTTTCTTTCTTCTGCTTTTCTAGGACATAGAAGTTTCAAAATATGTTAAGAACATGTTTTCTAGTTGTTTTCTTGAATATAAACCTAAATTAAAGAAGAAAATTTAAATTTAAAAAAATCGAAAATTCTCGTGTACGCGGCATGTCAGATTTTGCCATTTTCAGCAAGTTTTTTCTTCTGTAATAACACTGGCTTTCTATGACATAGAAGTTTTAAAATAGGTTGGGAACATGTTTTCTAGTTATTTTCTTGAATATGAGCCTAAATTACAGTAGAAAATTGAAATTTCAAAAAATCGAAAATTCTCGTGTACGCGGACATGTCAGATTTTGCCATTTTCAGCAAGTTTCTTGCTTCTGTAATAACCCTGGTTTTCTAGGACATAGAAGTTTCAAATTATGTTGGAAACATGTTTTCTAGTTGTTTTCTTGAATATAAACCTAAATTAAAGTGGAAAATTGAAATTTCAAAAAATCGAAAATTCTCGTGTACCCGGACATGTAAGATTTGGCCATTTTCAGCAAGTTTCTTTTTTCTGCTTTTCTAGGACATAGTAGCTTCAAAATATGTTGGGAACATGTTTTCTAGTTGTTTTCTTGAATATAAACCTAAATCAAAGTAGAAAATTGAAATTTCAAAACATCGAAAATTCTCGTGTACCCAAACATGTCAGATTTTGCTATTTTCAGCAAGTTTCTTCTACTTTTCTGGGACATAGTAGTTTCAAAATATGTTTGAAACATGTTTTCATGTTGTTTTCTTGAATATAAACCTTAATTAAAGTAGAAAATTTAAATTTCAAAAAATCGAAAATTCTTGTGAACGCGGACATGTAAGATTTTGCCATTTTCAGCAAGGTTTTTTCTTCTGTAATAACACTTACTTTCTATGGCATAGAAGTTTCAAAATATGTTCAGAACATGTTTTCTAGTGGTTTTCTTAAATAAAAACCTAAATTAAAGAAGAAAATTTACATTTCAAAAAATCGAAACTTCTAGTGTCAGATTTTGCCGTTTTTAGCAAGTTTCTTTCTACTGTGATAACCCTTGTTTTCTAGGACATAGAAGTTTCAAAATATGTTGAGAACATGTTTTCTAGTGGTTTTCTTGAATATAAACCTAAATTAAAGTAGAAAATTGAAATTTCGAAAATTCTCGTGTACACAGACATGTCAGATTTAGCCATTTTCAGCAAGTTTCTTGCTTCTGTAAGTACCCTGGTTTTCTAGGACATAGAAGTTTTAAAATATGTTGGGAACCTGTTTTCTAGTAGTTTTTTTTAATATAAACCTAAATTAAAGTAGAAAATTGAAATTTGAAAAAATAGTTGTTTTCTCGAATATAAACCTAAATTAAAGTAGAAAATTGAAATTTCAAAAAATCTAAAATTCTCGTGTACGCGGACATGTCAGATTTTGCCATTTTCAGCAAGTTTTTTTCTTCTGTAATAACACTGGCTTTCTAGAACATAGAAGTTTTAAAATATGTTGGGAACATGTTTTCTAGTTGTTTTCTTGAATATAAACCTAAATTAAAGTAGAAAATTGAAATTTCAAAAAATCGAAAATTCTCGTGTACCAAACATGTCAGATTTTGCCATTTTCACCAAGTTTTTTTCTTCTGTAATAACACTGGCTTTCTATGGCATAGAAGTTTCGAAATATGTTGAGAACATGTTTTCTAGTGGTTTTCTTGAATATAAACCTAAATTAAAGAAGAAAATTTAAATTTTAAAAAATCGAAAATTCTAGTGTCAGATATTGTCGTTATTAGCAAGTTTCTTTTTACTGTGATAACCCTTGTTTTCTAAGACATAGAAGTTTCAAAATATGTTGGTAACATTTATTCTAGTTGTTTTCTTGAATATAAACCTAAATTAAAGTAGAAAATTGAAATTTCGAAAATTCTCGTGTACACAGACATGTCAGATTTAGCAATTTTCAGCAAGTTTCTTGCTTCTGTAAGTACCCTGGTTTTTTAGGACATAGAAGTTTTAAAATATGTTGGGAACCTGTATTCTAGTAGTTTTTTTTAATATAAACCTAAATTAAAGTAGAAAATTGAAATTTCAAAAAATCGAACATTCTCGTGTACGCGGACATGTCAGATTTGGCCATTTTCAGCAAGTTTTTTTCTTCTGTAATCACACTGGCTTTCTAGAACATAGAAGTTTTAAAATATGTTGGGAACATGTTTTCTTGTTGTTTTCTTGAATATAAACCTAAATTAACGGAGATAATTGGAATTTGTAAAAATCGAAAATTATCGTGTACACGGACATGTCAGATTTTGCCATTTTTAGCAAGTTTCTTCCTTCTGTAATAATGCTGGTTTTCTAGGACATAGAAGTTTCAAAATATGTTGGGAACATGTTTTCTAGGTGTTTTCTTGAATATAAACATAAATTAAAGTAGAAAATTTAAATTTCAAAAAATCGAAAATTCTTGTGTACGCGGACATGTCAGATTTTGCCATTTTCAGCAAGTTTCTTTCTTCTGCTTTTCTAGGACATAGAAGTTTCAAAATATGTTAAGAACATGTTTTCTAGTTGTTTTCTTGAATATAAACCTAAATTAAAGAAGAAAATTTAAATTTAAAAAAATCGAAAATTCTCGTGTACGCGGCATGTCAGATTTTGCCATTTTCAGCAAGTTTTTTCTTCTGTAATAACACTGGCTTTCTATGACATAGAAGTTTTAAAATAGGTTGGGAACATGTTTTCTAGTTATTTTCTTGAATATGAGCCTAAATTACAGTAGAAAATTGAAATTTCAAAAAATCGAAAATTCTCGTGTACGCGGACATGTCAGATTTTGCCATTTTCAGCAAGTTTCTTGCTTCTGTAATAACCCTGGTTTTCTAGGACATAGAAGTTTCAAATTATGTTGGAAACATGTTTTCTAGTTGTTTTCTTGAATATAAACCTAAATTAAAGTGGAAAATTGAAATTTCAAAAAATCGAAAATTCTCGTGTACCCGGACATGTAAGATTTGGCCATTTTCAGCAAGGTTTTTTCTTCTGTAATAACACTTACTTTCTATGGCATAGAAGTTTCAAAATATGTTCAGAACATGTTTTCTAGTGGTTTTCTTAAATAAAAACCTAAATTAAAGAAGAAAATTTAAATTTCAAAAAATCGAAAATTCTAGTGTCAGATTTTGCCGTTTTTAGCAAGTTTCTTTCTACTGTGATAACCCTTGTTTTCTAGGACATAGAAGTTTCAAAATATGTTGAGAACATGTTTTCTAGTGGTTTTCTTGAATATAAACTTAAATTAAAGAAGAAAATTTAAATTTCAAAAAATCGAAAATTCTAGTGTCAGATTTTGCCGTTATTAGCAAGTTTCTTTCTACTGTGATAACCCTTGTTTTCTAGGACATAGAAGTTTCAAAATATGTTGGTAACATGTTTTCTAGTTGTTTTCTTGAATATAAACCTAAATTAAAGTAGAAAATTAAAATTTCAAAAAATCGAAAATTCTCGTGTACCAAACATGTCAGATTTTGCCATTTTCACCAAGTTTTTTTCTACTGTAATAACACTGGCTTTCTATGGCATAGAAGTTTCGAAATATGTTGAGAACATGTTTTCTAGTGGTTTTCTTGAATATGAACCTAAATTAAAGAAGAAAATTCAAATTTAAAAAAATCGAAAATTCTAGTGTCAGATTTTGCCGTTATTAGCAAGTTTCTTTCTACTGTGATAACCCTTGTTTTCTAGGACATAGAAGTTTCAAAATATGTTGGTAACATGTTTTCTAGTTGTTTTCTTGAATATAAACCTAAATTAAAGTAGAAAATTGAAATTTCGAAAATTCTCGTGTACACAGACATGTCAGATTTTGCCATTTTCAGCAAGTTTCTTGCTTCTGTAAGTACCCTGGTTTTCTAGGACATAGAAGTTTTAAAATATGTTAGGAACAGGTTTTCTAGTTGTTTTCTTGAATGTAAACCTAAATTAAAGGAGATAATTGGAATTTGTAAAAATCGAAAATTATCGTGTACACGGACATGTCAGATTTTGCCATTTTTAGCAAGTTTCTTCCTTTTGTAATAATGCTGGTTTTCTAGGACATAGAAGTTTCAAAATATGTTGGGAACATGTTTTCTAGGTGTTTTCTTGAATATAAATATAAATTAAAGTAGAAAATTGAAATTTTAAAAAATCGAAAATTCTCGTGTACGCGGACATGTCATATTTTGCCATTTTCAGCAAGTTTCTTTCTTCTGCTTTTCTAGGACATAGAAGCTTCAAAATATGTGGGGAACATGTTTTCTAGTTGTTTTCTTGAATATAAACCTTAATTAAAGTAGAAAATTGAAATTTGCAAAAATCGAACATTCTCGTGTACGCGGACATGTCAGATTTTGCCATTTTCAGCAAGTTTTTTCTCCTGTAATCACACTGGCTTTCTAGGACATATAAGTTTCAAAATATGTTGGGAACATGTTTCTAGTTGTTTTCTTGAATATAAACCTAAATTAAACCAGAAAATTGGAATTTGAAAAAATCGAAAATTATCGTGTACACGGACATGTCAGATTAAGCCATTTTTAGCAAGTTTCTTGCTTCTGTAATAATGCTGGTTTTCTAGAACATAGAAGTTTCAAAATATGTTGGGAACATGTTTTCGAGTGGTTTTCTTGAATATTAACCTTAATTAAAGAAGAAAATTGAAATTTCAAAAAATCGAAAATTCTCGTGTACCAAACATGTCAGATTTTGCCATTTTCACCAAGTTTTTTTCTTCTGTAATAACACTGGCTTTCTATGGCATAGAAGTTTCAAAATATGTTGAGAACATGTTTTCTAGTGGTTTTCTTGAATATAAACCTAAATTAAAGAAGAAAATTTAAATTTCAAAAAATCGAAAATTCTAGTGTCAGATTTTGTTGTTATTAGCAAGTTTCTTTCTACTGTGATAACCCTTGTTTTCTAGGACATAGAAGTTTCAAAATATGTTGGTAACATGTTTTCAAGTTGTTTTCTTGAATATAAACATAAATTAAAGTAGAAAATTGAAATTTCAAAAAATCGAAAATTCTCGTGTACACAGACATGTCAGATTTGGCCATTTTCAGCAAGTTTCTTTTTTCTGCTTTTCTAGGACATAGTAGCTTCAAAATATGTTGGGAACATGTTTTCTAGTGGTTTTCTTGAATATAAACCTAAATTAAAGTAGAAAATTGAAATTTCAAAAAATCGAAAATTCTCGTGTACGCGGACATGTCAGATTTTGCCATTTTCAGCAAGTTTTTTCTTCTGTAATCACACTTGCTTTCTATGGCATAGAAGTTTCAAAATATGTTGAGAACATGTTTTCTAGTGGTTTTCTTGAATATAAACTTAAATTAAAGAAGAAAATTTAAATTTTTAAAAATCGAAAATTCTAGTGTCAGATTTTGCCGTTATTAGCAAGTTTCTTTCTACTGTGATAACCCTTGTTTTCTAGGACATAGAAGTTTCAAAATATGTTGGTAACATGTTTTCTAGTTGTTTTCTTTAATATAAACCTAAATTAAAGTAGAAAATTAAAATTTCAAAAAATCGAAAATTCTCGTGTACCAAACATGTCAGATTTTGCCATTTTCACCAAGTTTTTTTCTTCTGTAATAACACTGGCTTTCTATGGCATAGAAGTTTCGAAATATGTTGAGAACATGTTTTCTAGTGGTTTTCTTGAATATAAACCTAAATTAAAGAAGAAAATTTAAATTTCAAAAAATCGAAAATTCTAGTGTCAGATTTTGTTGTTATTAGCAAGTTTCTTTCTACTGTGATAACCCTTGTTTTCTAGGACATAGAAGTTTCAAAATATCTTGGTAACATGTTTTCAAGTTGTTTTCTTGAATATAAACATAAATTAAAGTAGAAAATTGAAATTTCAAAAAATCGAAAATTCTCGTGTACACAGACATGTCAGATTTGGCCATTTTCAGCAAGTTTCTTTTTTCTGCTTTTCTAGGACATAGTAGCTTCAAAATATGTTGGGAACATGTTTTCTAGTGGTTTTCTTGAATATAAACCTAAATTAAAGGAGATAATTAGAATTTGTAAAAATCGAAAATTATCGTGTACACGGACATGTCAGATTTTGCCATTTTTAGCCAGTTTCTTCCTTCTGTAATAATGCTGGTTTTCTAGGACATAGAAGTTTCAAAATATGTTGGGAACATGTTTTCTAGGTGTTTTCTTGAATATAAACATAAATTAAAGTAGAAAATTGAAATTTAAAAAAAATCTAAAATTCTCGTGTACGCGGACATGTCAGATTTTACCATTTTCAGCAAGTTTTTTTCTTCTGTAATCACACTGGCTTTCTAGAACATAGAAGTTTAAAAATATGTTGGGAACATGTTTTCTAGTTGTTTTCTTGAATATAAACCTAAATTAAAGGAGATAATTGGAATTTGTAAAAATCGAAAATTATCGTGTACACGGACATGTCAGATTTTGCCATTTTTTGCAAGTTTCTTCCTTCTGTAATAATGCTGGTTTTCTAGAACATAGAAGTTTAAAAATATGTTGGGAACATGTTTTCTAGTTGTTTTCTTGAATATAAACCTAAATTAAAGGAGATAATTGGAATTTGTAAAAATCGAAAATTATCGTGTACACGGACATGTCAGATTTTGCCATTTTTTGCAAGTTTCTTCCTTCTGTAATAATGCTGGTTTTCTAGGACATAGAAGTTTCAAAATATGTTGGGAACATGTTTTCTAGGTGTTTTCTTGAATATAAACATAAATTAAAGTAGAAAATTGAAACTTAAAAAAATCGAAAATTCTCGTGTACGCGGACATGTCAGATTTTGCCATTTTCAGCAAGTTTCTTTTTTCTGCTTTTCTAGGACATAGTAGCTTCAAAATATGTTAGGAACATGTTTTCTAGTGGTTTTCTTGAATATAAACCTAAATTAAAGTAGAAAATTGAAATTTCAAAAAATCGAAAATTCTCGTGTACGCGGACATGTCAGATTTTGCCATTTTCAGCAAGTTTTTTCTTCTGTAATCACACTTGCTTTCTATGGCATAGAAGTTTCAAAATATGTTGAGAACATGTTTTCTAGTGGTTTTCTTGAATATAAACTTAAATTAAAGAAGAAAATTTAAATTTTTAAAAATCGAAAATTCTAGTGTCAGATTTTGCCGTTATTAGCAAGTTTCTTTCTACTGTGATAACCCTTGTTTTCTAGGACATAGAAGTTTCAAAATATGTTGGTAACATGTTTTCTAGTTGTTTTCTTTAATATAAACCTAAATTAAAGTAGAAAATTAAAATTTCAAAAAATCGAAAATTCTCGTGTACCAAACATGTCAGATTTTGCCATTTTCACCAAGTTTTTTTCTTCTGTAATAACACTGGCTTTCTATGGCATAGAAGTTTCGAAATATGTTGAGAACATGTTTTCTAGTGGTTTTCTTGAATATAAACCTAAATTAAAGAAGAAAATTTAAATTTCAAAAAATCGAAAATTCTAGTGTCAGATTTTGTTGTTATTAGCAAGTTTCTTTCTACTGTGATAACCCTTGTTTTCTAGGACATAGAAGTTTCAAAATATCTTGGTAACATGTTTTCAAGTTGTTTTCTTGAATATAAACATAAATTAAAGTAGAAAATTGAAATTTCAAAAAATCGAAAATTCTCGTGTACACAGACATGTCAGATTTGGCCATTTTCAGCAAGTTTCTTTTTTCTGCTTTTCTAGGACATAGTAGCTTCAAAATATGTTGGGAACATGTTTTCTAGTGGTTTTCTTGAATATAAACCTAAATTAAAGGAGATAATTAGAATTTGTAAAAATCGAAAATTATCGTGTACACGGACATGTCAGATTTTGCCATTTTTAGCAAGTTTCTTCCTTCTGTAATAATGCTGGTTTTCTAGGACATAGAAGTTTCAAAATATGTTGGGAACATGTTTTCTAGGTGTTTTCTTGAATATAAACATAAATTAAAGTAGAAAATTGAAATTTAAAAAAAATCTAAAATTCTCGTGTACGCGGACATGTCAGATTTTACCATTTTCAGCAAGTTTTTTTCTTCTGTAATCACACTGGCTTTCTAGAACATAGAAGTTTAAAAATATGTTGGGAACATGTTTTCTAGTTGTTTTCTTGAATATAAACCTAAATTAAAGGAGATAATTGGAATTTGTAAAAATCGAAAATTATCGTGTACACGGACATGTCAGATTTTGCCATTTTTTGCAAGTTTCTTCCTTCTGTAATAATGCTGGTTTTCTAGAACATAGAAGTTTAAAAATATGTTGGGAACATGTTTTCTAGTTGTTTTCTTGAATATAAACCTAAATTAAAGGAGATAATTGGAATTTGTAAAAATCGAAAATTATCGTGTACACGGACATGTCAGATTTTGCCATTTTTTGCAAGTTTCTTCCTTCTGTAATAATGCTGGTTTTCTAGGACATAGAAGTTTCAAAATATGTTGGGAACATGTTTTCTAGGTGTTTTCTTGAATATAAACATAAATTAAAGTAGAAAATTGAAACTTAAAAAAATCGAAAATTCTCGTGTACGCGGACATGTCAGATTTTGCCATTTTCAGCAAGTTTCTTTCTTCTGCTTTTCTAGGACATAGAAGTTTCAAAATATGTTGGGAACATGTTTTCTAGGTGTTTTCTTGAATATAAACATAAATTAAAGTAGAAAATTGAAATTTCAAAAAATCGAAAATTCTCGTGTACGCGGACATGTCAGATTTTGCCATTTTCAGCAAGTTTCTTTCTTCTGCTTTTCTAGGACATAGAAGCTTCAAAATATGTTGGGAATATGTTTTCTAGTTGTTTTCTTGAATACAAACATAAATTAAAGTAGAAAATTGAAATTTAAAAAAATCGAAAATTCTCGTGTACGCGGACATGTCAGATTTTGCCATTTTCAGCAAGTTTCTTTCTTCTACTTTTCTAAGACATAGAAGTTTCAAAATATGTTGAGAACATGTTTTCTAGTTGTTTTCTTGAATATAAACCTTAATTAAAGTAGAAAATTGAAATTTGCAAAAATCGAACATTCTCGTGTACGCGGACATGTCAGATTTTGCCATTTTCAGCAAGTTTTTTCTCCTGTAATCACACTGGCTTTCTAGGACATAGAAATTTTAAAATATGTTGGGAAAATGTTTTCTAGTTGTTTTCTTGAATATATACTTAAATTAAACCAGAAAATTGGAATTTGAAAAAATCGAAAATTCTCGTGTACACGGACATGTCAGATTTTTCCATTTTTAGCAAGTTACTTGCTTCTGTAATAATGCTGGTTTTCTAGGACATAGAAGTTTCAAAATATGTTGGGAACATGTTTTCTAGTTGTTTTCTTGAATATAAACCTAAATTAAAGTACAAAATTGAAATTTCAAAAAATCGAAAATTCTTGTGTACGCGGACATGTCAGATTTATCCATTTTCAGCAAGTTTCTTTCTTCTACTTTTCTAAGACATAGAAGTTTCATTCTTCTACTTTTCTAAGACATAGAAGTTTCAAAATATGTTGTAAACATGTTTTCTAGTTGTTTTCTTGAATATAAACCTTAATTAAAGTAGAAAATTGAAATATCAAAAAATCGAAAATTCTCGTGTTCGCGGACATGTCAGATTTTGCCATTTTCAGCAAGTTTTTTCTCCTGTAATCACACTGGCTTTCTAGGACATAGAAGTTTTAAAATATGTTGGGAACATGTTTTCTAGTTGTTTTTTTGAATATAAACCTAAATTAAACCAGAAAATTGGAATTTGAAAAAATCGAAAATTATCGTGTACACGGACATGTCAGATTTTGCCATTTTTAGCAAGTTACTTGCTTCTGTAATAATGCTGGTTTTCTAGGACATAGAAGTTTCAAAATATGTTGGGAACATGTTTTCTAGTTGTTTTCTTGAATATAAACCTAAATTAAAGTAGAAAATTGAAATTTCGAAAATTCTCGTGTACGCGGACATGTCAGATTTTGCCATTTTCAGCAAGTTTCTTTCTTCTGCTTTTCTAGGACATAGAAGCTTCAAAATATGTGGGGAACATGTTTTCTAGTTGTTTTCTTGAATATAAACCTTAATTAAAGTAGAAAATTGAAATTTGCAAAAATCGAACATTCTCGTGTACGCGGACATGTCAGATTTTGCCATTTTCAGCAAGTTTCTTTTTTCTGCTTTTCTAGGACATAGTAGCTTCAAAATATGTTGGGAACATGTTTTCTAGTGGTTTTCTTGAATATAAACCTAAATTAAAGTAGAAAATTGAAATTTCAAAAAATCGAAAATTCTCGTGTACGCGGACATGTCAGATTTTGCCATTTTCAGCAAGTTTTTTCTTCTGTAATCACACTTGCTTTCTATGGCATAGAAGTTTCAAAATATGTTGAGAACATGTTTTCTAGTGGTTTTCTTGAATATAAACTTAAATTAAAGAAGAAAATTTAAATTTTTAAAAATCGAAAATTCTAGTGTCAGATTTTGCCGTTATTAGCAAGTTTCTTTCTACTGTGATAACCCTTGTTTTCTAGGACATAGAAGTTTCAAAATATGTTGGTAACATGTTTTCTAGTTGTTTTCTTTAATATAAACCTAAATTAAAGTAGAAAATTAAAATTTCAAAAAATCGAAAATTCTCGTGTACCAAACATGTCAGATTTTGCCATTTTCACCAAGTTTTTTTCTTCTGTAATAACACTGGCTTTCTATGGCATAGAAGTTTCGAAATATGTTGAGAACATGTTTTCTAGTGGTTTTCTTGAATATAAACCTAAATTAAAGAAGAAAATTTAAATTTCAAAAAATCGAAAATTCTAGTGTCAGATTTTGTTGTTATTAGCAAGTTTCTTTCTACTGTGATAACCCTTGTTTTCTAGGACATAGAAGTTTCAAAATATCTTGGTAACATGTTTTCAAGTTGTTTTCTTGAATATAAACATAAATTAAAGTAGAAAATTGAAATTTCAAAAAATCGAAAATTCTCGTGTACACAGACATGTCAGATTTGGCCATTTTCAGCAAGTTTCTTTTTTCTGCTTTTCTAGGACATAGTAGCTTCAAAATATGTTGGGAACATGTTTTCTAGTGGTTTTCTTGAATATAAACCTAAATTAAAGGAGATAATTAGAATTTGTAAAAATCGAAAATTATCGTGTACACGGACATGTCAGATTTTGCCATTTTTAGCAAGTTTCTTCCTTCTGTAATAATGCTGGTTTTCTAGGACATAGAAGTTTCAAAATATGTTGGGAACATGTTTTCTAGGTGTTTTCTTGAATATAAACATAAATTGAAGTAGAAAATTGAAATTTAAAAAAAATCTAAAATTCTCGTGTACGCGGACATGTCAGATTTTACCATTTTCAGCAAGTTTTTTTCTTCTGTAATCACACTGGCTTTCTAGAACATAGAAGTTTAAAAATATGTTGGGAACATGTTTTCTAGTTGTTTTCTTGAATATAAACCTAAATTAAAGGAGATAATTGGAATTTGTAAAAATCGAAAATTATCGTGTACACGGACATGTCAGATTTTGCCATTTTTTGCAAGTTTCTTCCTTCTGTAATAATGCTGGTTTTCTAGAACATAGAAGTTTAAAAATATGTTGGGAACATGTTTTCTAGTTGTTTTCTTGAATATAAACCTAAATTAAAGGAGATAATTGGAATTTGTAAAAATCGAAAATTATCGTGTACACGGACATGTCAGATTTTGCCATTTTTTGCAAGTTTCTTCCTTCTGTAATAATGCTGGTTTTCTAGGACATAGAAGTTTCAAAATATGTTGGGAACATGTTTTCTAGGTGTTTTCTTGAATATAAACATAAATTAAAGTAGAAAATTGAAACTTAAAAAAATCGAAAATTCTCGTGTACGCGGACATGTCAGATTTTGCCATTTTCAGCAAGTTTCTTTCTTCTGCTTTTCTAGGACATAGAAGTTTCAAAATATGTTGGGAACATGTTTTCTAGGTGTTTTCTTGAATATAAACATAAATTAAAGTAGAAAATTGAAATTTCAAAAAATCGAAAATTCTCGTGTACGCTGACATGTCAGATTTTGCCATTTTCAGCAAGTTTCTTTCTTCTGCTTTTCTAGGACATAGAAGCTTCAAAATATGTTGGGAATATGTTTTCTAGTTGTTTTCTTGAATACAAACATAAATTAAAGTAGAAAATTGAAATTTAAAAAAATCGAAAATTCTCGTGTACGCGGACGTGTCAGATTTTGCCATTTTCAGCAAGTTTCTTTCTTCTGTAATAATGCTGGTTTTCTAGGACATAGAAGTTTCAAAATATGTTGGGAACATGTTTTCTAGTTGTTTTCTTGAATATAAACCTAAATTAAAGTACAAAATTGAAATTTCAAAAAATCGAAAATTCTTGTGTACGCGGACATGTCAGATTTATCCATTTTCAGCAAGTTTCTTTCTTCTACTTTTCTAAGACATAGAAGTTTCATTCTTCTACTTTTCTAAGACATAGAAGTTTCAAAATATGTTGGGAACATGTTTTCTAGTTGTTTTCTTGAATATAAACCTTAATTAAAGTAGAAAATTGAAATATCAAAAAATCGAAAATTCTCGTGTTCGCGGACATGTCAGATTTTGCCATTTTCAGCAAGTTTTTTCTCCTGTAATCACACTGGCTTTCTAGGACATAGAAGTTTTAAAATATGTTGGGAACATGTTTTCTAGTTGTTTTCTTGAATATAAACCTAAATTAAACCAGAAAATTGGAATTTGAAAAAATCGAAAATTATCGTGTACACGGACATGTCAGATTTTGCCATTTTTAGCAAGTTACTTGCTTCTGTAATAATGCTGGTTTTCTAGGACATAGACGTTTCAAAATATGTTGGGAACATGTTTTCTAGTTGTTTTCTTGAATATAAACCTAAATTAAAGTAGAAAATTGAAATTTCGAAAATTCTCGTGTACGCGGACATGTCAGATTTTGCCATTTTCAGCAAGTTTCTTTCTTCTGCTTTTCTAGGACATAGAAGCTTCAAAATATGTGGGGAACATGTTTTCTAGTTGTTTTCTTGAATATAAACCTTAATTAAAGTAGAAAATTGAAATTTGCAAAAATCGAACATTCTCGTGTACGCGGACATGTCAGATTTTGCCATTTTCAGCAAGTTTTTTCTCCTGTAATCACACTGGCTTTCTAGGACATAGAAGTTTCAAAATATGTTGGGAACATGTTTTCTAGTTGTTTTCTTGAATATAAACCTAAATTAAACCAGAAAATTGGAATTTGAAAAAATCGAAAATTATCGTGTACACGGACATGTCAGATTACGCCATTTTTAGCAAGTTTCTTGCTTCTGTAATAATGCTGGTTTTCTAGAACATAGAAGTTTCAAAATATGTTGGGAACATGTTTTCGAGTGGTTTTCTTGAATATTAACCTTAATTAAAGAAGAAAATTGAAATTTCAAAAAATCGAAAATTCTCGTGTACCAAACATGTCAGATTTTGCCATTTTCACCAAGTTTTTTTCTTCTGTAATAACACTGGCTTTCTATGGCATAGAAGTTTCAAAATATGTTGAGAACATGTTTTCTAGTGGTTTTCTTGAATATAAACCTAAATTAAAGAAGAAAATTTAAATTTCAAAAAATCGAAAATTCTAGTGTCAGATTTTGCCGTTATTAGCAAGTTTCTTTCTACTGTGATAACCCTTGTTTTCTAGGACATAGAAGTTTCAAAATATGTTGGTAACATGTTTTCAAGTTGTTTTCTTGAATATAAACATAAATTAAAGTAGAAAATTGAAATTTCAAAAAATCGAAAATTCTCGTGTACACAGACATGTCAGATTTGGCCATTTTCAGCAAGTTTCTTTTTTCTGCTTTTCTAGGACATAGTAGCTTCAAAATATGTTGGGAACATGTTTTCTAGTGGTTTTCTTGAATATAAACCTAAATTAAAGTAGAAAATTGAAATTTCAAAAAATCGAAAATTCTCGTGTACGCGGACATGTCAGATTTTGCCATTTTCAGCAAGTTTTTTCTTCTGTAATCACACTTGCTTTCTATGGCATAGAAGTTTCAAAATATGTTGAGAACATGTTTTCTAGTGGTTTTCTTGAATATAAACTTAAATTAAAGAAGAAAATTTAAATTTTTAAAAATCGAAAATTCTAGTGTCAGATTTTGCCGTTATTAGCAAGTTTCTTTCTACTGTGATAACCCTTGTTTTCTAGGACATAGAAGTTTCAAAATATGTTGGTAACATGTTTTCTAGTTGTTTTCTTGAATATAAACCTAAATTAAAGTAGAAAATTAAAATTTCAAAAAATCGAAAATTCTCGTGTACCAAACATGTCAGATTTTGCCATTTTCACCAAGTTTTTTTCTTCTGTAATAACACTGGCTTTCTATGGCATAGAAGTTTCGAAATATGTTGAGAACATGTTTTCTAGTGGTTTTCTTGAATATAAACCTAAATTAAAGAAGAAAATTTAAATTTAAAAAAATCGAAAATTCTAGTGTCAGATTTTGCCGTTATTAGCAAGTTTCTTTCTACTGTGATAACCCTTGTTTTCTAGGACATAGAAGTTTCAAAATATGTTGGTAACATGTTTTCTAGTTGTTTTCTTGAATATAAACCTAAATTAAAGTAGAAAATTGAAATTTAAAAAAATCGAAAATTCTCGTGTACACGGACATGTCAGATTTTGCCATTTTCAGCAAGTTTTTTCTTCTGTAATCACACTGGCTTTCTAGGACATAGAAGTTTTAAAATATGTTGGGAACATGTTTTCTAGTTGTTTTCTTGAATATAAACCTAAATTAAAGTAGAAAATTGAAATTTCTAAAAAATCTAAAATTCTCGTGTACGCGGACATGTCAGATTTTACCATTTTCAGCAAGTTTTTTTCTTCTGTAATAACACTGGCTTTCTAGAACATAGAAGTTTAAAAATATGTTGGGAACATGTTTTCTAGTTGTTTTCTTGAATATAAACCTAAATTAAAGGAGATAATTGGAATTTGTAAAAATCGAAAATTATCGTGTACACGGACATGTCATATTTTGCCATTTTTTGCAAGTTTCTTCCTTCTGTAATAATGCTGGTTTTCTAGAACATAGAAGTTTAAAAATATGTAGGGAACATGTTTTCTAGTTGTTTTCTTGAATATAAACCTAAATTAAAGGAGATAATTGGAATTTGTAAAAATCGAAAATTATCGTGTACACGGACATGTCAGATTTTGCCATTTTTTGCAAGTTTCTTCCTTCTGTAATCACACTGGCTTTCTAGGACATAGAAGTTTAAAAATATGTTGGGAACATGTTTTCTAGTTGTTTTCTTGAATATAAACCTAAATTAAAGGAGAAAATTGAAATTTCAAAAAATCGAAAATTCTCGTGTACGCGGACATGTCAGATTTTGCCATTTTCAGCAAGTTTCTTTCTTTTACTGTTCTAAGACATAGAAGTTTCAAAATATGTTTGAAACGTGTTTTCATGTTGTTTTCTTGAATATAAACCCTTATTAAAGTAGAAAATTGAAATTCAAACCAATGGAAAATTCTCGTGTACACAGACATGTCAGATTTTGCCATTTTCAGCAAGTTTCTTTCTTCTGCTTTTCTAGGACATAGAAGCTTCAAAATATGCTGGGAACATGTTTTCTAGTTGTTTTCTTGAATATAAACATAAATTAAAGTAGAAAATTGAAATTTGCAAAAATCGAACATTCTCGTGTACGCGGACATGTCAGATTTTGCCATTTTCAGCAAGTTTTTTCTCCTGTAATCACACTGGCTTTCTAGGACATAGAAGTTTTAAAATATGTTGGGAACATGTTTTCTAGTTGTTTTCTTGAATATAAACCTAAATTAAACCAGAAAATTGGAATTTGAAAAAATCGAAAATTATCGTGTACACGGACATGTCAGATTTTGCCATTTTTAGCAAGTTACTTGCTTCTGTAATAATGCTGGTTTTCTAGGACATCGAAGTTTACAAATATGTTGGGAACATGTTTTCTAGTTGTTTTCTTGAATATAAACCTAAATTAAAGTAGAAAATTTAAATTTAAAGAAATCGAAAATTCTCGTGTACGCGGACATGTCAGATTTTGCCATTTTCAGCAAGTTTCTTTCTTCTGCTTTTCTAGGACATAGAAGCTTCAAAATATGTTGGGAACATGTTTTCTAGTTGTTTTCTTGAATATAAACCTTAATTAAAGTAGAAAATTGAAATATCAAAAAATCGAAAATTCTCGTGTTCGCGGACATGTCAGATTTTGCCATTTTCAGCAAGTTTTTTCTCCTGTAATCACACTGGCTTTCTAGGACATAGAAGTTTTAAAATATGTTGGGAACATGTTTTCTAGTTGTTTTCTTGAATATAAACCTAAATTAAACCAGAAAATTGGAATTTGAAAAAATCGAAAATTATCGTGTACACGGACATGTCAGATTTTGCCATTTTTAGCAAGTTACTTGCTTATGTAATAATGCTGGTTTTCTAGGACATAGAAGTTTCAAAATATGTTGGGAACATGTTTTCTAGTTGTTTTCTTGAATATAAACCTAAATTAAAGTAGAAAATTGAAATTTAAAGAAATCGAAAATTCTCGTGTACGCAGACATGTCAGATTTTGCCATTTTCAGCAAGTTTCTTTCTTCTGCTTTTCTAGGACATAGAAGCTTCAAAATATGTTGGGAACATATTTTCTAGTTGTTTTCTTGAATATAAACATAAATTAAAGTAGAAAATTGAAATTTAAAAAAATCGGAAATTATCGTGTACACGGACATGTCAGATTTTGCCATTTTCAGCAAGTTTTTTCTTCTGTAATAACACTGGCTTTCTATGACATAGAAGTTTTAAAATAGGTTGGGAACATGTTCTCTAGTTGTTTTCTTGAATATGAGCCTAAATTACAGTAGAAAATTGAAATTTCAAAAAATCGAAAATTCTCGTGTACGCGGACATGTCAGATTTTGCCATTTTCAGCAAGTTTTTTCTCCTGTAATCACACTGGCTTTCTAGGACATAGAAGTTTTAAAATATGTTGGGAACATGTTTTCTAGTTGTTTTCTTGAATATAAACCTAAATTAAACCAGAAAATTCGAATTTGAAAAAATCGAAAATTCTCGTGTACACGGACATGTCAGATTTTGCCATTTTTAGCAAGTTACTTGCTTCTGTAATAATGCTGGTTTTCTAGGACATAGAAGTTTCAAAATATGTTGGGAACATGTTTTCTAGTTGTTTTCTTGAATATAAACCTAAATTAAAGTAAATATGCTGAATGGAAGCAAGATGTAGGCGTATGGTCTATATTTACAGATTTTTCTGAAGAGAAACAGGGCCCTGCTGTATTTTAGTCACTACGATAAAATATAAAAAAATGTGTTCCATATTTGGCAATTACGGATAGCAGTGGAGCAAATGGATTGAATATAATTATAGACAAATTGGGGCGAAATTTACTTACAGGATGAAAATATGATGGTATATATGTCATTTGAGGAGTTTTATTCCTACAAAAGGGTGTCCATGGTTTTTTGGTACAATATGAATTTCTGTATAAAACATCATGAAAATTTGGAATTACTCTGCAAGAATGAGTCCAGGCCTTTTTTTGTTCTGAATGCAGCAAATGTATCAGAGAAAAACGAAAAATTAGCAAGGTAGTTAAGGGAGATAGCACCGAAAATTCAAGACTTTATTTCTCTATTTCGCAAAAGTTTGTATCATCTCCCTTGAATATGGCACATATGGCGTGGATATTTTAGCAAGAACCACGTGGTCAACAACGGGGGAGCTAGATTCCCTGTTTATAAGCTTGATTTATATACAGCAAAATGACGTTGACATATTGGTTCTCTTTAGATCACCAAAGTTAAGCAACGTTGAGCCTGGCCAGCAGCAGATGGGTGAACATTTCTGTTTATTACTAAGCAGCAGAGCGTTACTGCTGTCGACCAAAGTCTATTTAGGCATGTGTAAACAGTGTGATGATGTATGGAAGTGAAACATGGCCAGTGAGGGTTGAGGACATGTGTTGCATGGAGAAAATGATATGATGATTGTGTAATGTGAGTTTTAAATAAAGACTTAAATCTGATGACCTCAGAGGAAGATTAAATCTGGACAGTATAGGGAGATGGGTGCCGAACAGAAGACATTGTTGGTTTGGTAACATTGAAAGAATGGATGAGAGTTCTTGGGTCAGTGGATGTAGAACAGATTAGGTAGCAGGATCAGGTGGCAGGGGAAGACGAAGGAGAACATGGGAGGAAGTGATAAGGGTGGATTA
Organism: Sepiola atlantica; assembly: GCA_963556195.1. Classification (NCBI taxonomy): domain Eukaryota; kingdom Metazoa; phylum Mollusca; class Cephalopoda; order Sepiida; family Sepiolidae; genus Sepiola; species Sepiola atlantica. The sequence continues at coordinate 21,472,416 of OY744523.1, read as the reverse complement.
GAAAGAAAGAAGGATAAATAAAGACCTGGCCAGAGAGAGGTTAGTTTGAAGGTCATGTTAAACCGAATATGAGGAATGATTATAATGATAATGATGATGATGATTATTATTTCACATCATTGTATTTTCTTTTAGCAGAGATACCCAGCGTTGCCCATGTGGAAGGATAGCATTGAGTGTAACATACATGGCTAAAATAAACCAGGTAAATTACCATTTACAGGACTTAATTCATGAGATGGTACTAACTGTGTGAGCATTATTTCTATATAACTAATGAGTATTTTATATCCTGCGTCTACATTTTTAGCGACCATGTGTGCAAGTATATTTCCCGAACACAAGGCTGCCATTTTTGTGTTATCTTGTGTTAAATTTCTGCATGTTGGTACAGTCGGGGAAACAGGGAGCGTGAAGAGAATTCCAAAGTCTAGCAGGAAAGAAGCTATTAGAATAGAAAGCCTTCCGGTATCTATAGACCTCCACAGCGAAGGGGTAGGATTTTGCTGATTGTTGGCTTGGTCAGGAATATTTACATGGAGGAGGGAACCAGTGCCACAAGTTCGTTGGAGTGCATTCCATTGAAATACGTGTAAAACAATCACAGGGATGCAACATTTCGGCGATGGGACAGGGGTTGGAGCTTGGTTGACAGTATGGGGCATATTAGATTAGAGATTCTTTTTAGGACCCTGTCTAAGAGGGAGAGATTAGTGGTTGATGATGCTCCAGCCCAGATGTGACAATAATACTCCATGCATAGGCGAATGGAGAGTCAAGAAAAAGAGGGTGACACTCGTAGCGAATAAACAGTTTAATTTACATACATACGCATTTATTTTTGCAGTATGGAGCAACTATCTCCCATCCACCGAGTCCCCATGTGGCGGATAGGAGAACGGCCTTCAAATATGGTGGTTTGCTGTGAATACCCAATAAGCTGTCTCGGACAAACTGGCAGTCTACTCGGAGTGAGTATGTGGATATGCTCTAGTCAGGTATATCTCCATGAAATGCATACAGATGTCCGATGTAAAATTTAGATTTGGCAGGTATCGACTGCCATAAAAACTGACTGACTGACCTTGGTTGGTGATGGTGAAGGATACAGGAAGCAATTCTTTGATGGAGCAAAAGTCATCTATCTCCCTTACCCTCTTCATGAAAAGGAAGGCAAGATAAGACAGCGGAAGGAAGAGCGAAAAAAAGTAAAAGAGAAAGAAAGATAAAGCCAGAGAGAGGAAAAAAAAAATAAAACCCTCCCAAATAGCGACTGAAAAATAAGGAGGTAAGGCCCTAGCGATTTGGCAGAATAAAAGGCGGCAAACTTACATGGTTGTTTTATTATTTGCCAAATTAATTGAATTGAATTGAACTAAATGCAAATTGTTCTTTATTAAATAGCGGCGGATAATAAATCGATTACCATAAGTTCGATATGCAATTACATTCATATACAAAAACATCACTTGTCACACGGCACTTTTTATTAGTAGATTTAGTATCATCTATTCACTACTAATCCAGCTTTTCAATCAGACAAAACCAACACACAATTACGTAAACAGTCGATAAAAGCCGAATAAAAACGGACCGACGTCAAAATCAAAACAGAAGAAAAAAAAACATGAAACAACTTTTAAAGCAAAAAAAAACACTCACCGTGTTTTATCTTCATAAAAACGTATTTATTTTTTGACAAAGAAATTTAATGAAAGAACTTTTAGAATTTTTTTCACAAGAAAGTAAAAATTAAAAACAGATTTTTTTTTGAGAATTTTTTTTTACTCATTTTCAAATTAAATTTTTTTTTTTAACATATTTCACCCCAAACAAGAGAGGCCGTCACTGTAGACATAAGGGGCTTCTGAGAATTAGGGTGTAGGTTTTTGGTGTCATCCTAAGTTGGGAGCAGTATAGCGAGATGTCTGTTTACTTTAGTTTTAAACCTCTGCATGTCGGTACTGTCGGGGAAACAGGAAACAGGGAGGGAGTTCTAGAGGCCGGCAGCACGAGGAAAGAAGCTAATGGAGTAGAAGGGTCTATGGCATCTGGGGACCTCCACAGTGAACGGATGGGATTTAGCTGATTGTCGAGTTGGTCTAGTGTATTTACGTCGAGGGGGCACCAGAATAACCAGTTCATCGGAGCACAATGTAAAAAGATTTTAAATGAAACGTTTTTAATTTTATTATTTTTTTTTGAGAAATGTTTTGTAGTCATTTTTAAATTTTAAAGAATTAAAAATTACAGAAGATTAACAATGACACAACGTTTTATTTATTTATTTATTTTTATTACATTGAATTGCATACAACTGTCCAATTTTTGATGTAGCATGGAAGACTTCCGGTCAAACTTCCCTAGTTCTGAAGTTGGACCGGAAGTCTTCCATGCTACATCACAAATTGGACAGTTATATGCAATTAAAGGTAAAAAAAAATTCTTTTTTTTTAAAAGCGGCTTGAAAAATTTGATACTTTCTTATGAAATGTGTATTATCATTGTTTTTACTTATTGTATTTTTTTTTACTTGGCACTGACGATAACCAAACAGGAGTTTTTCAATGTTTTGAAACGTATTTTTATGTATTTTAAAACGTGCATCTGTAAATATTTTAGAATACGGTAAAATTCTTGAAAACCATATCCTTGGTTTTAGCCGAAATAATTGTTTGCCTTGATTCAAAACGGGTTTTCCTGTGAACATCTGTCCTTCATCATTATTTTTCAGGGTAAAATAATTAAAACTTTGTAAAATAGCTCTAGTCACGCACTATAGAGCTATGGCTGACTTTATGTTATAAAATAATCCTACATTTGAAGAACTTTGAATGTTGAATTAGAACACACACACACATATATATATATGGTACTTTTATCGATCCTGAACCAGCTGTCGTGACGTTTGACTCGGAATTGTTCGGCTGTCCTACGCAAACGGCCGAGTGTTGACGAGCCGAAGCAGCGAGCAGCCGATAACTTTGTTACTAATTGAAAATAAGTGCTTTCAGAGACGGATTTTTTGTCAGGAAGTTTTTTTTGAAGAAAATGAACCCAAAATGAATTACGAACAGCTTTGCACTGCAGTATTATCGCGAGCAAGTAAGAATAAATAATAAAATTAAAAAAATGTCGTGATAAAAGTAATTTTGGTACGTTTTTTTGGGGGGGAGGGGGGTTTCTTCAAAAAAATTCCTTGTAAATAAAAATACAGTATTCATTTTATAACAGTAACCTCGCTATGTTTTTTTCTCCTGTTTCTTTCAAAAGAATTCATGTAAATATGTTTAAATTTCTTTGTTGTTTCTTTAAAAATTCCTTACCCTAACCCGTAACACTAACCCTAATCGTAACCCTAAAAAAAAACAAGCCAAACATTATCATAGGACGCAGCACCGTATCAAAAATGTCGGCTGCTCACTGCTTCAGCTCGGCAACTCTCGGCCGTTTGAGTAGAACAGCCGAACGCTTCCGAGTCGAACGTCACGACAGCTGGTTCAAGATAGATAAAAGCACCCCAAATTGATCGTTAAAATGTTCGTTTCATAAAATTTAATTTAAAAAATGCAAACAAAAAAAAACAAAAAACGCCGCCTTGATTATGAGTCCCGGTAAAAAAAAAAACAACGAGAATCCGAAACGAGGCTTGATAAACAAAACTGGCGACGCCATGTTTGTCAGTAAAAATTTGTGTCCAGAAAAAAAAATGTTCATGTCTAATTAAAACCCATTTATCCTACGTAAACATACAAACAATGAGAATAAATAACTAGGAAAATCTCCAGTCTCGACGTACGTCGCATTTATTTGTTCCATATTCATTTTTTTGACCACGTTCTACAACTTTTTTTGAACCCGACTCGCGAGTTTGAGGGCTACTGTAAAAGATTCCCGGATAGATGTTCTCAGGAAAAAACGTTTTTAGTCTAGGTAAACAATTGTTTAAGGATATCGTTTTCAAGAATTTTAAAGTATTTCAAAATATTTACAGATGTACGTTTTAAAGTACGTTTCAAAAACACATTTAAAAACTCTTCGGTTAGGCTATCGTCAGTGCCAAAAGTACAATAAGTAAAAACAATGATAATACATATTAGACATCTCCTATATAAAGGGCACTTGTCTGTATGTTTGTCTGTTTGTTTGTCTGTTTGTTTGTCTGTTTGTTTGTCTGTTTGTATGTCCAGATACTCCTCCGAGAGGACCCAACAAACAGTCACACGGTTGACATCATTATAACCGGCCAGCCCCGGGACGTATAATATCTCAGAACCGGAAAAAAAAATGGACTCTTCGAGGGTCGACTGAGCACTTTTCTCCAATGGGGGGGTGCCTTTTTCCTCGATTTTCAACGTTGTTTAGTACTAATTTGAGAAAAAAACAAAGAATTTGAGAAATAATGCACCGTCATGATTTTAACAGGAAATGACGTCAGAGGAAATCCCTAACGGCTCTTTTTTGAACATGAGTTTATAGTGAAGCAAGTGTTGCTTAATCACAAACGGCACTTTTTTTGAACACGGGTCCATAGTCAAGCATGGGTTGCTTACTTACTAACGGCACTTTTTTGAACATGAGTCCATAGTGATGCAAGGGTTGCTTAACTCCTAACGGCACTTTTTGATACATGCGTTTATAGTGACGCAAGTGTTGTTTAATCAATAACGGCACTTTTTTTAACATGAGTTCATAGTGAAGCAAGGGTTGCTTAATCCTAACCACATTTTTTCTGTTGACATGATAACATCCTCCTAGGTATTACCTCCTCCTTTTTGAGAGGTGTGAAGTTAGTGTAGTATCAGTAAAATTAAAGTAATAAATAATTATGCTCCCCCACTGTTTTCACTAATATTTGTATGCTCCCCCATTGTTTTCACTAATATTTCTATACATATTGTATACATATTGAAAACTTGGGGTGGGTGTGGGGGGTGTCGGCATTCGCCGGTGTGAGCGCCTCAGGAGAAATTTGGGGAAGGGGGGGGGTATCGGCATTCGGCGGTGGGGCGCCTCAGGCCAAATCTGGGGAGGGTGAGTGTCGGCATTCGGCGGTGGGGCGCCTCAGGCGAAATTCGGGGAGGAGTGTCGGCATTCGCCAGTATGAGCGCCTCAGGCCGAATTTGGGGGAGTGTCGGCATTCGCCGGTGTGAGCGACTCAGGCCGAATTTGGTGGAGTGTCGGCATTCGCCGGTGGTGCGCCTCAGGCCAAATTTGGAGATGGGGGATTGTCGGCATAATGCAAAGTCACGATTTTAGCAGGAAATGACGTCAGAGGAAATCCCTAACGGCACTTTTTTGAACATGAGTTTATAGTGAAGCACGGGTTGCCTTATCCCAACGAAACATAAGTTTTTATTGAAGCAACTGTTGCTTAATCCCTAACGGCATTTTTTTGAACATGAGTCCATAGTGAAGCAAGGGTTGCTTAATTCCTAACGGCACTTTTTTGAACATGAATCCACAGTGAAGCCAGGGTTGCTTAATCAATAACGGCACTTTTTTGAACACGAGTTTGTAGTGAAGCCAGGGTTGCTTAATCCTAACTGCATTTCTTCTGTTGACATGATATCATCCTCCCAGGTATAACCTCCTTCTTTTTGAGAGGTGTGAAGTTAGTGTAGTATCAGTAAAATTAAAGTAATAAATAATTATGCTCCACCATTGTTTTCACTAATATTTGTATACATATTAAATAACGTCTCAATAAGTAAAGTAAGAAGAAAAATAATTATGCTCCACCACTGTTTTCACTAATATTTGTATACATATTAAATAACGTCTCAATATGTAAAGTAAGAAGAAATATAATTATGCTCCGCCATTGTTTTCACTAATATTTGAATACATGTTAAATAACGTTTCAATAAGTAACGTAAAAAGAGAAATAATTATGCTCCGCCACTGTTTTCACTAATATTTGTATACATATTAAATAACGTCTCAATAAGTAAAGAAAGAAGAAAAATAATTATGCTCCACCATTGTTTTCACTTATATTTTTATACATGTTAAATAACGTCTCAATAAGTAAAGTAAAAAGAGAAATAATTATGCTCCACCATTGTTTTCACTAATATTTGTATACATGTTAAATAACATTTTTTTGTTTTGAACTCAAAATATTTCTTAGGGTTGGGGGAGAGTAACAAATTAGGGGGCTGGAGAGATTCAGGGCTCGGGGAAAATTTTAGGTCTCAGGCCGAACTTTTTAGGGGTCAGGCCAAATTTTTTTGTTTTTTTTTGTTTTGAAGTCAAAATATTTCTCAGGGTTGGGGAGAATGAAAAAATAAGGGGCTAAAGATATTGAAGGGTCGGGGAAAATTTTAGGGGTCAGGCCGAACTTTTTAGGGGTCAGGCCAAATTTTTTTGTTTTTTTTTGTTTTGAAGTCAAAATATTTCTCATGGTTGGGGGAGAGTGAAAAATTAGGGGGTTGGAGAGATTTAGGGGTCGGGGAAAATTTTAGGGGTCAGGACGAACTTTATATGGGTCAGGCCAAATTTTTTTCTTTTTTTTGGTTTTGAACTCAAAATATTTCTCAGGGTTGGGGGAGAGTAATAAATTAGGGGGCTGGTCAGATTTAGGGGTCGGGGAAAATTTTAGGGGTCAGGACGAACTTTTTAGAGGTAAGGCTAAATTTTTTTGTTTTTTTTTTTGTTTTGAAGTCAAAATATATCTCATGGTTGAGGGAGAGTGAAAAATTAGGGGGCTGGAGAGATTTAGGGGTCGGGGAAAATTTTAGGGGTCAGGACGAACTTTTTAGGGGTCAGGCCAAATTTTTTGTTTTTTTTTTGTTTTGAACTGAAAATATTTCTCAGGGTTGGGGGAGAGTGAAAAATTAGGGGGATGGAGAGATTTAGGGGTCGGGGAAAATTTTAGGGGTCAGGACGAACTTTTTAGGGGTCAGGCCAAATTTTTTTCTTTTTTTTTGGTTTTGAACTCAAAATATTTCTCATGGTTGGGGGAGAGTGAAAAATTAGGGGGCTGGAGAGATTTAGGGGTCGGGGAAAATTTTAGGGGTCAGGACGAACTTTTTAGGGGTCAAGCCAAATTTTTTTGTTTTTTTTTGTTTTTAACTCAAAATATTTCTCATCGTTCGGGGAGAGTGAAAAATTAGGGGGCTGGAGAGATTTAGGGGTCGGGGAAAATTTCAGGGGTCAGGACGAACTTTTTAGGGGTCAGGCCAAATTTTTTTCTTTTTTTTGGTTTTTAACTGAAAATATTTCTCAGGGTTGGGGGAGAGTGAAAAATTAGGGAGCTGGAGAGATTTAGGGGTCGGGGAAAATTTTAGGGGTCAGTACGAACTTTTTAGGGGTCAGGCCAACTTTTTTTCTTTTTTTTGGTTTTGAACTCAAAATATTTTTCAGGGTTGGGGGAGAATGAAAAATTAGGAGGATGGAGAGATTTAGGGGTCGGGGAAAATTTTAGGGGTCAGGACGAACTTTTTAGGGGTCAGGCAAAATTTTTTTGTTTTTTTTTGTTTTGAAGTAAAAATATTTCTCATGGTTGGGGGAGAGTGAAAAATTAGGGGGCTGGAGAGATTTAGGGGTCGGGGAAAATTTTAGGGGTCAGGACGAACTTTTTAGGGGTCAGGCCAAATTTTGTTCTTTTTTTTGGTTTTGAACTCAAAATATTTCTCATGTTTAGGGGAGAGTGAAAAATTAGGGGGCTTGAGAGATTTAGGGGTCGGGGAAAATTTTAGGGGTCAGGACGAACTTTTTAGGGGTCAGGCCAAATTTTTTTCTTTGTTTTGGTTTTGAACTCAAAATATTTCTATGGGTTGGAGGAGAGTGAAAAATTAGGGGGCTGGAGAGATTTAGGGGTCGGGGAAAATTTTAGGGGTCAGGCCAAATTTTTTAGTGGTCCGGCCAAATTTTTTTGTTTTTTTTTGTTTTGAAGTCAAAATATATCTCATGGTTGGGGGAGAGTGAAAAATTAGGGGGTTGGAGAGATTTAGGGGTCGGGGAAAATTTTAGGGGTCAGGACGAACTTTTTAGGGGTCAGGCCAAATTTTGTTGTTTTTTTTTTGTTTTGAAGTCAAAATATTTCTCATCGTTGGGGGACAGTGAAAAATTAGGGGGCTTGAGAGATTCAGGGGTCGGGGAAAATTTTAGGGGTCAGGACGAACTTTTTAGGGGTCAACCCAAATTTTTTTGTTTTTCTTTGTTTTTTTTTTGTTTTGAAGCTAAAATATTTTTCAGGGTTGGGGGAGAGTGAAAAATTAGGGGTCTGGAGAGATTTAGGGGTCGGGGAAAATTTTAGGGGTCAGGACGAACTTTTTAGGGGTCAGGCCAAATTTTTTTGTTTTTTTTTGTTTTGAAGTCAAAATATATCTAATGGTTGTGGGAGAGTGAAAAATTAGGGGGCTGGAGAGATTTAGGGGTCGGGGAAAATTTTAGGGGTTAGGACGAACTTTTTAGGGGTCAGGCCAATTTTTTTTGTTTTTTTTTGTTTTGAAGTCAAAATATTTCTCATGGTTGGGGGAGAGTGAAAAATTAGGGGGCTAAAGAGATTTAGGGGTCGGGGAAAATTTTAGGGGTCAGGACGAACTTTTTAGGGGTCAGGCCTAATTTTTTTGTTTTTTTTTGTTTTGAAGTCAAAATATTTCTCATGGTTAGGGGGAGAGTGAAACATTAGAGGGCTGGAGAGATTTAGGGGTCGGGGAAAATTTTAGGGGTCAGGACGAACTTTTTAGGGGTCAGGCCAAATTTTTTTGTTTTTTTTGTTTGTTTTTGTTTTGAAGTCAAAATATTTCTCAGGGTTGGGGGAGAGTGAAAAATTAGGGGGCTGGAGAGATGTAGGGGTCGGGGAAAATTTTAGGGGTCAGGACGAACTTTTTAGGGGTCAGGCCAAATTTTTTTGTTTTTTTTTGTTTTGAAGTCAAAATATTTTCCATGGTTGGAGGAGAGTGAAAAATTAGGGGTCTGGAGAGATTTAGGGGTCGGGGAAAATTTTAGGGGTCAGCACGAACTTTTTAGGGGTCAGGCCAAATTTTTTTGTTTTTTTTTGTTTTGAAGTCAAAATATATCTAATGGTTGTAAGAGAGTGAAAAATTAGGGGGCTGGAGAGATTTAGGGGTCGGGGAAAATTTTAGGGGTCAGGACAAACTTTTTAGGGGTCAGGCCAAATTTTTTTGTTTTTTTTTGTTTTGAAGTCAAAATATATCTAATGGTTGTAAGAGAGTGAAAAATTAGGGGGCTGGATAGATTTAGGGGTCGGGGAAATTTTTAGGGGTCAAGACGAACTTTTTAGGGGTCAGGCCAAATTTTTTTGTTTTTTTTTGTTTTGAAGTCAAAATATTTCTCAGGGTTGGGGGAGAGTGAAAAATTAGAGGGCTGGAGAGATTTAGGGGTCGGGGAAAATTTTAGGGGTCAGGCGGAACTTTTTAGGGGTCAGGCCAAATTGTTTTGTTTTTTTTGGTTTTGAACTCAAAATATTTCTCAGGGTTGGGGGAGAGTGAAAAATTAGGGGGCTGGAGAGATTGAGGGGTCGGGGAAAATTTTAGGGGTCAGGCGGAACTTTTTAGGGGTCAGGCCAAATTGTTTTGTTTTTTTTGGTTTTGAACTCAAAATATTTCTCAGGGTTGGGGGAGAGTGAAAAATTAGGGGGCTGGAGAGATTGAGGGGTCGGGGAAAATTTTAGGGGTCAGGACGAACTTTTTAGGGGTCAGGCCAAATTTTTTTGTTTTTTTTTGTTTTGAAGTCAAAGCATTTCTCATGGTTGGGGGAGAGTGAAAAATTAGAGGCTGGAGAGATTTAGGGGACGGGGAAAATTTTAGGGGTCAGGCCAAATTTTTTAGGGGCCTGCCCAGCGATATGTACGTATTTAGTATCCACACCGGGGCGGCGATAGGTACTTATTTAGCATTCAGCGGTGGTGATAGGTACTTATATAGCATGTGCACATGGGCGGTAATAAGTACGTATATAGTGTGCACACCGGGGCAGTGATAGGTATGTATTTAGCATGCGCACTGAGGCAGCGAGCGGTTCATATATAGCACGCGCACCAGGGCGGCGATAGGTACGTATATAGCACGCGCACAGGGGCGGCGAAAGGTACATATTCAAAATTCACACCGGGCGGCGAAAGGTACATATTTAAAATTCACACCGGGGCGGCGATAGGTACGTATTTAGCATTCACACCGGGGCGGCGATAGGTATGTATTTATAATTCACACCGGGGCAGCGATAGGTATGTATTTAGCATTCGCACCGGGGCAGCGATATGTACGATATTACCTCCTCCTTTTTTGAGAGTGTTGAGATAGGGTCGTATCGGTTCCGTTGTCATGATGCCCTCATCCCATGCATTATCTCCTCCTTATTTGAGAAGTGTTGAGGTAGGGTCGTATCGGTTCCGTTGTCATGATGCACTATTCCCATGCATTACCTCTTCCTTTTTTGAGAAGGGTTGAGGTAGGGTAGTATCGGTTCCGTTGTCATGATGCACTCATCCCATGCATTATCTCCTCCTTTTTTGAGAAGTGTTGAGGTAGGGTCGTATCGGTTCTGTTGTCATGATGCACTCATCCCATGCATTATCTCCTCCTTTTTTGAGAAGTGTTGAGGTAAGGGTCGTATCGGTTCCGTTGTCATGATGCACTCATCCCATGCATTACATGGGGAGGGGGGGCGGTTCGCCGGTATGAGCGCCTCAGGCGAAATTTGGGGGCGAGGGGGAATGTCGGCATTCGCCGGTATTAGCGCCTCAGGCGTAATTTGGGAGGAGGAGTTTCAGCATTCGCCGGTGTGGCGCCTCAGGCCAAATTAGGGGAGGTTCGCCAGTATGAGCGCCCCAGGCAGAATTTGGGGAGGAGTGTCGGAATTTGGAGGAGTACGAGTATTAGGCGGTAAGAGAGAGATCCCGACAGTGGGCGCGTATCAGGCCGTACTTTAGGGGAGAGGAAGTGCACAAAAGGAAAAGGGATTCAAAAATAAAATGATAATCTGATTTTTGATTCGAGAGTGTAAGATCGACACCTATCGGATAGGACTAGATAATACACTTTATCTCAAGGCAAAAATGTCGAGAACAGATACTACACTTTGATCTTAGCCAAAAAGCCAACAAAGCAGAAGAAAATCAAGGTATTTACTCCTCCCCAGGAGTTAGGCACAAGGCCAGTTTTATCTTACTCCCACAAGTAAGATGTGACCACAGATTGGGTCGAGAAAGTGGGGTTAAAAGCCAGCGCTCGAGAGGTGAGCACTCTGGCCATTTAAAAATTGCCTGGGCAGCCCCGTCGGCATTCCCCGGTAGGGGCGCCTCAGACAGTAAGCAATAAACTTACTCCTCCCCAAAGAGGGGAGGCGAAGCCTGGGAGGGTGGACCTCCTAGAACTGCACAGGACAATCCCATAGACCGGCGTAAATCAAGCCCCGGAGGCCAAGACAATACCAGTCTATGGGGTGCAGTATCCATCGGAACAGATACTACACTTTGATCTTAGCCAAAAGGCCAACAAATCAAGGTATTTACTCCTCCCCAGGAGTTAGGCACAAGGCCAGTTTTATCTTACTCCCACAAGTAAGATGTGACCACAGCTTGGGTCGAGAAAGTGGGGTTAAAAGCCAGCGCTCGAGAGGTGAGCACTCTGGCCATTTAAAAATTGCCTGGACAGCCCCGTCGGCATTCCCCGGTAGGGGCGCCTCAGACAGTAAGCAATAAACTTACTCCTCCCCAAAGAGGGGAGGCGAAGCCTGGGAGGGTGGACCTCCTAGAACTGCACAGGACAATCCCATAGACCGGCGTAAATCAAGCCCCGGAGGCCAAGACAATACCAGTCTATGGGGTGCAGTATCCATCGGAACAGATACTACACTTTGATCTTAGCCAAAAGGCCAACAAATCAAGGTATTTACTCCTCCCCAGGAGTTAGGCACAAGGCCAGTTTTATCTTACTCCCACAAGTAAGATGTGACCACAGATTGGGTCGAGAAAGTGGGGTTAAAAGCCAGCGCTCGAGAGGTGAGCACTCTGGCCATTTAAAAATTGCCTGGGCAGCCCCGTCGGCATTCCCCGGTAGGGGCGCCTCAGACAGTAAGCAATAAACTTACTCCTCCCCAAAGAGGGGAGGCGAAGCCTGGGAGGGTGGACCTCCTAGAACTGCACAGGACAATCCCATAGACCGGCGTAAATCAAGCCCCGGAGGCCAAGACAATACCAGTCTATGGGGTGCAGTATCCATCGGAACAGATACTACACTTTGATCATCAGCCAAAGGCCAACGAATCGTAGGTATTTACTCCTCCCCAGGAGTTAGGCACAAGGCCAGTTTTATCTTACTCCCACAAGTAAGATGTGACCACAGCTTGGGTCGAGAAAGTGGGGTTAAAAGCCAGCGCTCGAGAGGTGAGCACTCTGGCCATTTAAAAATTGCCTGGGCAGCCCCGTCGGCATTCCCCGGTAGGGGCGCCTCAGACAGTAAGCAATAAACTTACTCCTCCCCAAAGAGGGGAGGCGAAGCCTGGGAGGGTGGACCTCCTAGAACTGCACAGGACAATCCCATAGACCGGCGTAAATCAAGCCCCGGAGGCCAAGACAATACCAGTCTATGGGGTGCAGTATCCATCGGAACAGATACTACACTTTGATCTTAGCCAAAAGGCCAACAAATCAAGGTATTTACTCCTCCCCAGGAGTTAGGCACAAGGCCAGCCTTATCTTACTCCCACAAGTAAGATGTGACCACAGATTGGGTCGAGAAAGTGGGGTTAAAAGCCAGCGCTCGAGAGGTGAGCACTCTGGCCATTTAAAAATTGCCTGGGCAGCCCCGTCGGCATTCCCCGGTAGGGGCGCCTCAGACAGTAAGCAATAAACTTACTCCTCCCCAAAGAGGGGAGGACAAAGCCTGGGAGGGTGGACCTCCTAGAACTGCACAGGACAATCCCATAGACCGGCGTAAATCAAGCCCCGGAGGCCAAGACAATACCAGTCTATGGGGTGCAGTATCCATCGGAACAGATACTACACTTTGATCATTAGCCAAAATTCTGAGGTTATTTACTGGGGTATTTATAACCAATCTACACCTGAACAGCGGTCTATCACTTGGACACTGTTTAAATTACATTATTAAATTAACAAGTAATAATAACTAGGATTTTCTTTCAACAAACATTTTATACTACTATTTAACAAATTCTTATATAAGTTTGGAATATCAACAATGAATTTTAGACTCCCCTAGGCCGTTTTTCTCTAATTCAACATAGCTTTCATACGCCATTACCGAAAATGACATTAATTCACTTCTTTTGGCTAACATCAAAGTGTAGTATCTGTTTCGATGGATACTGCACCCCATAGACTGGTATCGTCTTGGCCTTCGGGGCTTCATTCCGTCGGTCTATGGGTTTGTCCTGTGCAGTTCTAGGAGGTCCACACTCCCAGGCTTCGCCTCCCCTCTTTGGGGAGGAGTAAGTTTATTGCTAGAGGCGCCCTATCGGGGAATGCCGAATAACAGCATCTACGTTTCTCTTCGGACGATTTTGCAGATGAAAAGCGGGGGGGGGGGACGGTTACAGTGATTTCAGTAGTGCTCCAGAAGCCTCCTTGATTTTTTTAAATACTCGGCGTTGTCTGGGAGAAAACTGCTCAATGTTCTAGATAGAGCTACTGTAGTGATAAGTTTGTGTAATATTTTAACGTCATTTACGATTCTCTTCGGACTTTTGTGCAGAATAAAAATGAGGGGGGATCGGTAAGAGTGATATCAGTAGAGGCTTCTGCTGTATAGCAACCAGTGGGGGGATTTCTGCGGTATAGGCATCTGAGGCTTCTGCAGTATGGCACCCGGGGAAAAGTGCTCAATATCCTAGATAGAGCTACTGTAGTGATACGTTTGGAAAATATTTTAACGCCATCTTCGTTCCCCTTTGGACTATTTCGCAGATCAGAAGGAGAGAGGATACCTAAGTGATTTCAGTAGTCCTCAGGAGGCCTCCTTGATTTTCAAATACTCGGCGTTGTCCGGGAGAAAAGTGCTCTATATCCTAGATAGAGCTACTGTAGTGATAGGTTTGGAGTATATTTTAACAGCATCTACGATTAAAAGGATGTGTGAATCGATAAGAGTTATTTCAGTAGTGCTCAGGAGGCCTCTTTGATCTTCAAATACTCGGCGTTGTCCGGGAGAAAAGTGCTCAATATCCTAGATAGAGCTACTTTAGTGATAGGTTTAGAAAATATTTTAACGCCATCTTCGTTCCCCTTTGGACTATTTTGCAGATGAAAAGAAGGGTGGATACCTAAGTGATTTCAGTAGTGCTCAGGAGGCCTCCTTGATTTTCAAAGTACTTGGCGTTGTCTGGGAGAAAAGTGCTAAATATGCTAGATAGAGCTACTGTAGTGATAGGTTTTGAAAATATTTTAACGCCATCTTCGTTCCCCTTTGGACTATTTTGAAGATGAAAAGGAGGGAGGATACCTAAGTGATTTCAGTAGTGCTCAGGAGGCCTCTTTGATTTTCAAATACTCGGCGTTGTCCGGGAAAAAGTGCTCAATGTGCTAGATAGACCTACTGTAGTGATAGGTTTGGATAATATTTTAACAGCATCTACGATGTAAAAGATGGGGGAATCGATAAGAGTTATTTCAGTAGTGCTCAGGAGGCCTCTTTGATTTTCAAATACTCGGCGTTGTCCGGGAGAAAAGTGCTCAATATCCTAGATAGAGCTACTGTAGTGATAGGTTTGGATAATACTTTAACAGCATCTACGATTAAAAGGATGGGGTAATCGATAAGAGTTATTTCAGTAGTGCTCAGGAGGCCTCTTTGATGTTCAAATACTCGGCATTGTCCGGGAGAAAAGTGCTCAATATCCTAGATAGAGCTACTGTAGTGATAGGTTTGGATAATATTTTAACGCCATCTTCGTTCCCCTTTGAACGATTTTGAAGATTAAAAGGAGGGAGGATACCTAAGTGATTTCAGTAGTGCTCAGGAGGCCTCTTTGATTTTCAAATACTCGGCGTTGTCCGGGAAAAAAGTGCTCAATGTGCTAGATAGACCTACTGTAGTGATAGGTTTGGATAATATTTTAACAGCATCTACGCTGAAAAGGATGTGGGAATCGATAAGAGTTATTTCAGTAGTGCTCAGGAGGCCTCCTTGATTTTCAAATACTCGGCGTTGTCCGGGAGAAAAGTGCTCAATATCCTAGATAGAGCTACTTTAGTGATAGGTTTAGAAAATATTTTAACGCCATCTTCGTTCCCCTTTGGACTATTTTGCAGATAAAAAGAAGGGGGGATACCTAAGTGATTTCAGTAGTGCTCAGGAGGCCTCCTTTATTTTCAAAGTACTTGGCGTTGTCCGGGAGAAAAGTGCTAAATATGCTAGATAGAGCTACTGTAGTGATAGGTTTTGAAAATATTTTAACGCTATCTTCGTTCCCCTTTGGACTATTTTGCAGATGAAAAGGAGGGAGGATACCTAAATGATTTCAGTAGTTCTCAGGAGGCCTCTTTGATTTTCAAAGTACTCGGTGTTGTCCGGGAAAAAAGTTCTTAATGTGCTAGATAGACTTACTGTAGTGATAGGTTTAGATAATATTTTAACAGCATCTACGCTGAAAAGGATGGGGGAATCGATAAGAGTAATTTAAGTAGTGCTCAGTAGGCCTCCTTGATTTTCAAAGTACTCGGCGTTGTCCGGGAGAAAAGTGCTCAATATCCTAGAGAGAGCTACTGTAGTGATAGGTTTGGTTAATATTTTAACAGCATCTATGCTGAAAACCTAATTAGCATTCGCACTGGTGATAGGAACGTATATAGCATGTGCACATGGGCGGCAATAAATACGTATATAGCATGCGCATCGGAAGTGTAAAAAAAATTGGGGGGAATGCAAAATATTTTTTATTTCTTTTATCTTTTTCATTGAAAATATTTATATGTATGGGGGATGATGAAAAAAAAAATTTTCGGAGGGGAGCTAAAAAAATTTTTTTTTTTTTCTTTTTTAAAATAAAAATATTTCTATGTATGGGAGGAACATAAAATTTTTGGGGGGTAGGGGGGGGTCAGACATTTTTCTTTTTTTTTTTCATTTAAATTAAAAATATTTCTAAATATGTGGGATGATAGAAAACAAAATTTTCTTGTGGGGAGGCAAAAAAATGTATTTTTTTCTGTTTTTAACTAAAAATATTTATATTTATGATAGTGACAATACATGAATAGACACTATTTTGTTTTTCTAAGACGACAGGGGCGAATTAATGAGTTCTTACGTATGCGAACTGGGCTGGAGATTGGTACATATATAGTATGTGTACCCTTGCAGAGATAGGTAAGTATGTAGTATGCGCACCAGAGCCGCGATAGGTACAAATATAGTATGCACACCGGGCCAGCGATAGGTTTATATATAGTATGTGCACCGGGGTGGCAATAGGTACTTATATAGTAGTGCATAGGGGTGGCAATAGCTACGTATTTAGCATTTGCACCGGGGTTGCGATAGGTACGTATTCAGCAATCGCACCGGGGCGGCGATATGTACATATTTAGTATTCGCACTGGGGCAGTGATAGGTACATATGGTGTATGCACACCGGGGCGGCAATATGTACGTATTTAGCATTCATCCCTGGGCGGAGATAGGTACTTATTTACCATTCAGCGGTGGCGATAGGTACGTATATAGCATGTGCACATGGGCGGCAATAAGTAGGTGATAGGTATGTATTATGCATGCGCACTGGGGCAGCGATCGGTTCATATATAGCACGTGCACCGGGGGGACGATAGGTACGTATATAGCACGCGCACCGGGGCGGTGAAAGGTACGTATTTAGCATTCACACCAGGGCGGCGATAGGTACGTATTTAGCATTCACACCGCGGTGGCGATATGTACATATTTAGCTTCCGCACCGGGGCGGCGATAGGTATGTGTTTAGCATTCGCACCAGGGTGGCGATATGTACGTATTTAGCTTCCGCACCGGGGCGGCGATAGGTACGTATTTAGAATTCACACCGGGGCGGCGATAGGTACGTATTTAGAATTCACACCGGGGCGGCGATAGGTATGTATTTAGCATTCGCACCGGAGCGGCGATATGTACGTATTTAGCTTCCACACCGGGGCGGCGATAGGTACGTATTCAGAATTCAGCGGTGGCGATAGCTACGTATATAGCATGTACACATGGGCAGCAATAAGTACGTACATAGCATGCGCTCTGCGGCGGCGATTAGTACATATATAGCACGCGCACCAGGGCGGCGATAGGTACGTATATAGCACGTGCACCAGAACGGCGAAAGGTATGTATTTCGCATTCGCACGGGGCGGCTATAGGTACGTATTTAGCATTCGCACCAGGGCGGCTATAGATACGTATTTAGCATTCGCACCGGACCGGCTATAGGTACGTATTTAGCATTCGCACCAAAGCGGCGATAGGTACGTATTTTGCATTCGCACCAAAGTGGCAATGTGTACATATTAATTATTCACACTAGGGCAGCGATAGGTACTTATGTAGCATGCACACCGGCGCGGCGATAGGTACTATTTAGCATTTGTACCAGGGCGGCGATAGTTACTTAAATAGTATCTGCACTGGGGCGGCGATAGGTACGTATATAGTATGTGCACTGGGGCGGCGATAGGTACGTATATAGTATGCGCACCGGGGTGATGATAGATACGTATATAGTATGAACATCGGGACGGAGATAAGTACCTATATAGAAGGCGCAGATAGGGGTGTTACTTTTTATAGAAATATGTCATACTATTGCCCTGGGCAACGTAGGAGATATGGTGGGGAAGAAACAGCTTTCGCAAAAGACAAAATAAGAAAGTAGCGGTGAAATGGGGCGACCAGGGAAGAGAAAGGTAGAAAGATAAAGACACGGCTATAGAGAAAGGGGTGGAGAAATAGAAGTTTGTATATAAAGATGTTACACACACGATTTTTCTTCCATTATATGTTTTTATGACCCCGAGCAACGCCGGGTAGCCCCGCTAGTCTCCTATATAAAGGGCACTTGTCTGTATGTTTGTCTGTTTGTTTGTTTGTTTGTTTGTTTGTTTGTATGTCCAGATACTCCTCCGTGAGGACCCAACAAACACTCACACGGTTGACATAATTATAACCGGCCAGCCCCGGGACGTATAATATCTCAGAACCGGAAAAAAAAATGGACTCTTCGAGGGTCGACTGAGCACTTTTCTCCAATGGGGGGGTGCCTTTTTCCTCGATTTTCAACGTTGTTTAGTACTAATTTGAGAAAAAAACAAAGAATTTGAGAAATAATGCACCGTCATGATTTTAACAGGAAATGACGTCAGAGGAAATCCCTAACGGCTCTTTTTTAAACATGAGTTTATAGAGAAGCAAGTGTTGCTTAATCACAAACGGCACTTTTTTTGAACACGAGTCCATAGTCAAGCATGGGTTGCTTACTTACTAACGGCACTTTTTTGAACATGAGTCCATAGTGATGCAAGGGTTGCTTAACTCCTAACGGCGCTTTTTGATACATGCTTTTATAGTGACGCAAGTGTTGTTTAATCAATAACGGCACTTTTTTTAACATGAGTTCATAGTGAAGCAAGGGTTGCTTAATCCTAACCACATTTTTTCTGTTGACATGATAACATCCTCCTAGGTATTACCTCCTCCTTTTTGAGAGGTGTGAAGTTAGTGTAGTATCAGTAAAATTAAAGTAATAAATAATTATGCTCCCCCACTGTTTTCACTAATATTTGTATGCTCCCCCATTGTTTTCACTAATATTTCTATACATATTGTATACATATTGAAAACTTGGGGTGGGTGTGGGGGGTGTCGGCATTCGCCGGTGTGAGCGCCTCAGGAGAAATTTGGGGAAGGGGGGGGTATCGGCATTCGGCGGTGGGGCGCCTCAGGCCAAATCTGGGGAGGGTGAGTGTCGGCATTCGGCGGTGGGGCGCCTCAGGCGAAATTCGGGGAAGAGTGTCGGCATTCGCCAGTATGAGCGCCTCAGGCCGAATTTGGGGGAGTGTCGGCATTCGCCGGTGTGAGCGACTCAGGCCGAATTTGGTGGAGTGTCGGCATTCGCCGGTGGTGCGCCTCAGGCCAAATTTAGAGATGGGGGATTGTCGGCATAATGCAAAGTCACGATTTTAGCAGGAAATGACGTAAGAGGAAATCCCTAACGGCATTTTTTTGAACATGAGTTTATAGTGAAGCACTGGTTGCCTTATCCCAACGAAACATAAGTTTTTATTAAAGCAACTGTTGCCTAATCCCTAACGGCATTTTTTTGAACATGAGTCCATAGTGAAGCAAGGGATGCTTAATTCCTAACGGCACTTTTTTGAACATGAATCCACAGTGAAGCCAGGGTTGCTTAATCAATAACGGCACTTTTTTGAACACGAGTTTGTAGTGAAGCCAGGGTTGCATAATCCTAACTGCATTTCTTCTGGTGACATGATACCATCCTCCCAGGTATAACCTCCTTCTTTTTGAGAGGTGTGAAGTTAGTGTAGTATCAGTAAAATTAAAGTAATAAATAATTATGCTCCACCATTGTTTTCACTAATATTTGTATACATATTAAATAACGTCTCTATAAGTAAAGTAAAAAGAGAAATAATTATGCTCCACCATTGTTTTCACTAATATTTGTATACATATTAAATAACGTCTCAAGAAGTAAAGTAAGAAGAGAAATAATTATGCTCCGCCATTGTTTTCACTAATATTTATATACATATTAAAAAACATCTCAATAAATAAAGTAAGAATAGAAATAATTATGCTCCGCCACTGTTTTCACTAATATTTGTATACATGTTAAATAACGTCTCAATAAGTAAAGTAAGAAAAGAGATAATTATGCTCCCCCATTGTTTTCACTAATATTTGTATACATATTAAATAACGTCTCAAGAAGTTAAGTAAGAAGAGAAATAATTATGCTCCGCCATTGTTTTCACTAATATTTGTATACATGTTAAATAACGTCTCAATAAGTAAAGTAAGAAGAGAAATAATTATGCTCCACTACTGTTTTCACTAATATTTGTATACATATAAAATAACTTCTCAAGAAGTTAAATAAGAAGAGAAATAATTATGCTCCGCCATTGTTTTCACTAATATTTGTATACATATTAAATAACGTCTCAATAAGTAAAGTAAGAAGAGAAATAAGTATGCACCGCCATTGTTTTCACTAATATTTGTATACATGTTAAATGACATTTTTTGTTTTGAACTCAAAATATTTCGCAGGGTAAGGAGAGAGTGAAAAATTAGTTGGGAGTAGGGGGCTGGAGACATTGAGGGGTTGGAGAAAATTTTAGGAGTCAATCCGAACTTTTTAGGGGTCAGGCCAAATTTTTTTCTTTTTTTTTTGTTTTGAACTGAAAATATTTCTCAGGGTTGGGGGGGAGTGAAAAATTAGGGGGCTGGAGAGATTTAGGGGTCGAGGAAAATTTTAGGGGTCAGGACGAACTTTTTAGGGGTCAGGCCAAATTTTTTTGTTTTTTTTTGTTTTGAACTCAAAATATTTCTCATGGTTGTGGGAGAGTGAAAAATTAGGGGATCTTGAGAGATTTAGGGGTCGGGGAAAATTTTTGGGGTCAGGACGAACTTTTAGGGGTCCAGCCAAATTTTTTTCTTTTTTTTGGTTTTGAACTCAAAATATTTCTCATGGTTGGGGGAGAGTGAAAAATTAGGGGGCTGGAGAGATTTAGGGTCGGGAAAATTTTAGGGGTCAGGAGGAACTTTTTAGGGGTCAGGCCTAATTTTTTTGTTTTTTTTTGTTTTGAACTCAAAATATTTCTCATGGTTGGGGGAGAGTGAAAAATTAGGGGATCTGGAGAGATTTAGGGGTCGGGGAAAATTTTAGGGGTCAGGACGAACTTTTTAGGGGTCAGGCCTAATTTTTTTGTTTTTTTTTTGTTTTGAACTCAAAATATTTCTCATGGTTGGGGGAGAGTGAAAATTAGGGGATCTGGACAGATTTAGGGGTCGGGGCAAATTTTAGGGGTCAGGACGAACTTTTTAGGGGTCAGGCCAAATTTTTTTCTTTTTTTTGGTTTTGAACTGAAATTATTCCTCAGGGTTGAGGGAGAGTGAAAAATTAGGGGGCTGGAGAGATTTAAGGGTCGGGGAAAATTTTAGAGGTCAGGAGGAACTTTTTAGGGGTCAGGTCAAAATTTTTTTCTTTTTTTTGGTTTTGAACTCAAAATATTTCTCATGGTTGGGGGAGAGTGAAAAATTAGGGGATCTGGAGAGATTTAGGGGTCGGGGAAAATTTTAGGGGTCAGGAACTTTTTAGGGGTCAGGCCAAATTTTTTTATTTTTTTTTTGTTTTTAACTCATAATATTTCTCAGGGTTGGGGGAGAGTGAAAAATTAGGGGGCTGGAGAGATTTAGGGGTCGGGGAAAATTTTAGGGGTCAGGACGAACTTTTTAGGGGTCAGGCCGAATTTTTTTCTTTTTTTTGGTTTTGAACTCAAAATATTTTTCAGGGTTGGGGGAGAGGGAAAAATTAGGAGGATGGAGAGATTTAGGGGTCGGGGAAAATTTTAGGGGTCAGGACGAACTTTTTAGGGGTCAGGCAAAATTTTTTTGTTTTTTTTTGTTTTGAAGTAAAAATATTTCTCATGGTTGGGGGAGAGTGAAAAATTAGGGGGCTGGAGAGATTTAGGGGTCCCGGAAAATTTTAGAGGTCAGGACGAACTTTTTAGGGGTCAGGCAAAATTTTTTTGTTTTTTTTTGTTTTGAAGTAAAAATATTTCTCATGGTTGGGGGAGAGTGAAAAATTAGGGGGCTGGAGAGATTTAGGGGTCCCGGAAAATTTTAGAGGTCAGGACGAACTTTTTAGGGGTCAGGCAAAATTTTTTTCTTTTTTTTTTGTTTTGAACTGCAAAATATTTCTCAGGGTTGGGGGAGAGTGAAAAATTCGGGGGCTGGAGAGATTTAGGGGTCGGGAAAAATTTTAGGGGTCAGGACGAACTTTTTAGGGGTCAGGCCAAATTTTTTTGTTTTTTTTGGTTTTGAACTCAAAATATTTCTCATGGTTGAAGGAGAGTGAAAAATTAGGGGGCTGGAGAGATTTAGGGGTCGGGGATAATTTTAGGGGTTAGGACGAACTTTTTAGGGGTCAGGCCAAATTTTTTTCTTTTTTTTGGTTTTGAACTGAAAATATTTCTCAGGGTAGGGGGAGAGTGAAAAATTAGGGGGCTGGAGAGATTTAGGTGTCGGGGAAAATTTTAGGGGTCAGGACGAACTTTTTAGGTGTCAGGCAAAAAATTTTTCTTTTTTTTGTTTTCAACTCAAAATATTTCTCATGGTTGGGGGAGAGTGAAAAATTATGGGGCTGGAGAGATTTAGGAGTCGGGGAAAATTTTAGGGGTCAGGCGGAACTTTTTAGGGGTCAGGCCAAATTTTTTTTTTTTTTTTGGTTTTGAACTTAAAATATTTCTCATGGTTGGGGGAGAGTAAAAAATTAGGGGGCTGGAGAGATTTAGGGATCGGGGAAAATTTTAGGGGTCAGCCGGAACTTTTTGGGGTCAGGCCAAATTTTGTTTGTTTTTTTTGTTTTGAAGTCAAAATATTTCTCATGGTCGGGGAGAGTGAAAAATTAGGGGGCTGGAGAGATTTAGGGGTCGGGGAAAATTTTAGGGGTCAGGACAAACTTTTTAGGGGTCAGGCCGAATTTTTTTCTTTTTTTTGGTTTTGAACTCAAAATATTTTTCAGGGTTGGGGGAGAGTGAAAAATTAGGAGGATGGAGAGATTAAGGGGTGGGGGAAAATTTTAGGGGTCAGGACGAACTTTTTAGGGGTCAGGCAAAATTTTTTTCTTGTTTTTGGTTTTGAAGTAAAAATATTTCTCATGGTTGGGGGAGAATGAAAAATTAGGGGGCTGGAGAGATTTAGGGGTCGGGAAAAATTTTAGGGGTCAGGACGAACTTTTTAGGGGTCAGGCAAAAATTTTTTGTTTTTTTTTTGTTTTGAAGCAAAAATATTCTCATGGTTGGGGGAGAGTGAAAAATTAGGGGGCTGGAGAGATTTAGGGGTCGGGAAAAATTTTAGGGGTCAGGACGAACTTTTTAGGGGTCAGGCCAAATTTTTTTGTTTTTTTTTGTTTTGAAGTCAAAATATTTCACATGGTTGGGGGAGAGTGAAAAATTAGGGGATCTGGAGAGATTTAGGGGTCGGGGAAAATTTTAGGGGTCAGGACGAACTTTTTAGGGGTCAGGCCAAATTTTTTTCTTTTTTTTGGTTTTGAACTCAAAATATTTCTCATGGTTGAAGGAGAGTGAAAAATTAGGGGGCTGGAGAGATTTAGGGGTCGGGGATAATTTTAGGGGTTAGGACGAACTTTTTAGGGGTCAGGCCAAATTTTTTTCTTTTTTTTGGTTTTGAACTGAAAATATTTCTCAGGGTTGGGGGAGAGTGAAAAATTAGGGGGCTGGAGAGATTTAGGGGTCGGGGAAAATTTTAGGGGTCAGGACGAACTTTTTAGGTGTCAGGCAAAAATTTTTTCTTTTTTTTGTTTTCAACTCAAAATATTTCTCATGGTTGGGGGAGAGTGAAAAATTATGGGGCTGGAGAGATTTAGGAGTCGGGGAAAATTTTAGGGGTCAGGCGGAACTTTTTAGGGGTCAGGCCAAATTTTTTTTTTTTTTTTGGTTTTGAACTTAAAATATTTCTCATGGTTGGGGGAGAGTAAAAAATTAGGGGGCTGGAGAGATTTAGGGATCGGGGAAAATTTTAGGGGTCAGGCGGAACTTTTTGGGGTCAGGCCAAATTTTGTTTGTTTTTTTTGTTTTGAAGTCAAAATATTTCTCATGGTCGGGGAGAGTGAAAAATTAGGGGGCTGGAGAGATTTAGGGGTCGGGGAAAATTTTAGGGGTCAGGACGAACTTTTTAGGGGTCAGGCCGAATTTTTTTCTTTTTTTTGGTTTTGAACTCAAAATATTTTTCAGGGTTGGGGGAGAGGGAAAAATTAGGAGGATGGAGAGATTTAGGGGTCGGGGAAAATTTTAGGGGTCAGGACGAACTTTTTAGGGGTCAGGCAAAATTTTTTTGTTTTTTTTTGTTTTGAAGTAAAAATATTTCTCATGGTTGGGGGAGAGTGAAAAATTAGGGGGCTGGAGAGATTTAGGGGTCCCGGAAAATTTTAGAGGTCAGGACGAACTTTTTAGGGGTCAGGCAAAATTTTTTTGTTTTTTTTTGTTTTGAAGTAAAAATATTTCTCATGGTTGGGGGAGAGTGAAAAATTAGGGGGCTGGAGAGATTTAGGGGTCCCGGAAAATTTTAGAGGTCAGGACGAACTTTTTAGGGGTCAGGCAAAATTTTTTTCTTTTTTTTTTGTTTTGAACTGCAAAATATTTCTCAGGGTTGGGGGAGAGTGAAAAATTCGGGGGCTGGAGAGATTTAGGGGTCGGGAAAAATTTTAGGGGTCAGGACGAACTTTTTAGGGGTCAGGCCAAATTTTTTTGTTTTTTTTGGTTTTGAACTCAAAATATTTCTCATGGTTGAAGGAGAGTGAAAAATTAGGGGGCTGGAGAGATTTAGGGGTCGGGGATAATTTTAGGGGTTAGGACGAACTTTTTAGGGGTCAGGCCAAATTTTTTTCTTTTTTTTGGTTTTGAACTGAAAATATTTCTCAGGGTTGGGGGAGAGTGAAAAATTAGGGGGCTGGAGAGATTTAGGTGTCGGGGAAAATTTTAGGGGTCAGGACGAACTTTTTAGGTGTCAGGCAAAAAATTTTTCTTTTTTTTGTTTTCAACTCAAAATATTTCTCATGGTTGGGGGAGAGTGAAAAATTATGGGGCTGGAGAGATTTAGGAGTCGGGGAAAATTTTAGGGGTCAGGCGGAACTTTTTAGGGGTCAGGCCAAATTTTTTTTTTTTTTTTGGTTTTGAACTTAAAATATTTCTCATGGTTGGGGGAGAGTAAAAAATTAGGGGGCTGGAGAGATTTAGGGATCGGGGAAAATTTTAGGGGTCAGCCGGAACTTTTTGGGGTCAGGCCAAATTTTGTTTGTTTTTTTTGTTTTGAAGTCAAAATATTTCTCATGGTCGGGGAGAGTGAAAAATTAGGGGGCTGGAGAGATTTAGGGGTCGGGGAAAATTTTAGGGGTCAGGACAAACTTTTTAGGGGTCAGGCCGAATTTTTTTCTTTTTTTTGGTTTTGAACTCAAAATATTTTTCAGGGTTGGGGGAGAGTGAAAAATTAGGAGGATGGAGAGATTAAGGGGTGGGGGAAAATTTTAGGGGTCAGGACGAACTTTTTAGGGGTCAGGCAAAATTTTTTTCTTGTTTTTGGTTTTGAAGTAAAAATATTTCTCATGGTTGGGGGAGAATGAAAAATTAGGGGGCTGGAGAGATTTAGGGGTCGGGAAAAATTTTAGGGGTCAGGACGAACTTTTTAGGGGTCAGGCAAAATTTTTTTGTTTTTTTTTTGTTTTGAAGCAAAAATATTCTCATGGTTGGGGGAGAGTGAAAAATTAGGGGGCTGGAGAGATTTAGGGGTCGGGAAAAATTTTAGGGGTCAGGACGAACTTTTTAGGGGTCAGGCCAAATTTTTTTGTTTTTTTTTGTTTTGAAGTCAAAATATTTCACATGGTTGGGGGAGAGTGAAAAATTAGGGGATCTGGAGAGATTTAGGGGTCGGGGAAAATTTTAGGGGTCAGGACGAACTTTTTAGGGGTCAGGCCAAATTTTTTTCTTTTTTTTGGTTTTGAACTCAAAATATTTCTCATGGTTGAAGGAGAGTGAAAAATTAGGGGGCTGGAGAGATTTAGGGGTCGGGGATAATTTTAGGGGTTAGGACGAACTTTTTAGGGGTCAGGCCAAATTTTTTTCTTTTTTTTGGTTTTGAACTGAAAATATTTCTCAGGGTTGGGGGAGAGTGAAAAATTAGGGGGCTGGAGAGATTTAGGGGTCGGGGAAAATTTTAGGGGTCAGGACGAACTTTTTAGGTGTCAGGCAAAAATTTTTTCTTTTTTTTGTTTTCAACTCAAAATATTTCTCATGGTTGGGGGAGAGTGAAAAATTATGGGGCTGGAGAGATTTAGGAGTCGGGGAAAATTTTAGGGGTCAGGCGGAACTTTTTAGGGGTCAGGCCAAATTTTTTTTTTTTTTTTGGTTTTGAACTTAAAATATTTCTCATGGTTGGGGGAGAGTAAAAAATTAGGGGGCTGGAGAGATTTAGGGATCGGGGAAAATTTTAGGGGTCAGCCGGAACTTTTTGGGGTCAGGCCAAATTTTGTTTGTTTTTTTTGTTTTGAAGTCAAAATATTTCTCATGGTCGGGGAGAGTGAAAAATTAGGGGGCTGGAGAGATTTAGGGGTCGGGGAAAATTTTAGGGGTCAGGACAAACTTTTTAGGGGTCAGGCCGAATTTTTTTCTTTTTTTTGGTTTTGAACTCAAAATATTTTTCAGGGTTGGGGGAGAGTGAAAAATTAGGAGGATGGAGAGATTAAGGGGTGGGGGAAAATTTTAGGGGTCAGGACGAACTTTTTAGGGGTCAGGCAAAATTTTTTTCTTGTTTTTGGTTTTGAAGTAAAAATATTTCTCATGGTTGGGGGAGAATGAAAAATTAGGGGGCTGGAGAGATTTAGGGGTCGGGAAAAATTTTAGGGGTCAGGACGAACTTTTTAGGGGTCAGGCAAAATTTTTTTGTTTTTTTTTTGTTTTGAAGCAAAAATATTCTCATGGTTGGGGGAGAGTGAAAAATTAGGGGGCTGGAGAGATTTAGGGGTCGGGAAAAATTTTAGGGGTCAGGACGAACTTTTTAGGGGTCAGGCCAAATTTTTTTGTTTTTTTTTGTTTTGAAGTCAAAATATTTCACATGGTTGGGGGAGAGTGAAAAATTAGGGCATCTGGAGAGATTTAGGGGTCGGGGAAAATTTTAGGGGTCAGGACGAACTTTTTAGGGGTCAGGCCAAATTTTTTTCTTTTTTTTGGTTTTGAACTCAAAATATTTCTCATGGTTGAAGGAGAGTGAAAAATTAGGGGGCTGGAGAGATTTAGGGGTCGGGGATAATTTTAGGGGTTAGGACGAACTTTTTAGGGGTCAGGCCAAATTTTTTTCTTTTTTTTGGTTTTGAACTGAAAATATTTCTCAGGGTTGGGGGAGAGTGAAAAATTAGGGGGCTGGAGAGATTTAGGGGTCGGGGAAAATTTTAGGGGTCAGGACGAACTTTTTAGGTGTCAGGCAAAAATTTTTTCTTTTTTTTGTTTTCAACTCAAAATATTTCTCAGGGTTGGGGGAGAGTGAACAATTAGGGGGCTGGAGAGAGTTAGGGGTCAGGTAAAATTTTAGGGGTCAGGACGAACTTTTTAGGGGTCAGGCAAAATGTTTTTGTTTTTTTTTTGTTTTGAAGCAAAAATATTCTCATGGTTGGGGGAGAGTGAAAAATAAAGGGGCTGGAGAGATTTAGGGGTCGGGAAAAATTTTAGGGGTCAGGACGAACTTTTTAGGGGTCAGGCCAAATTTTTTTGTTTTTTTTTGTTTTGAAGTCAAAATATTTCACATGGTTGAGGGAGTGAAAAATTAGGGGGCTGGAGAGATTTAGGGGTCGGGGAAAATTTTAGGGGTCAGGACGAACTTTTAAGGGGTCAGGCCAAATTTTTTTTTTTTTGGTTTTGAACTCAAAATATTGCTCATGGTTGAAGGAGAGTTAAAAATTAGGGGGCTGGAGAGATTTAGGGGTCGGGGAAAATTTTAGGGGTCAGGACGAACTTTTTAAGGGTCAGGCCAAATTTTTTTGTTTTTTTTTTGTTTTGAAGTCAAAATATTTCTCATGGTTGGGGGAGAGTGAAAAATTAGGGGGCTGGAGAGATTTAGGGGTCTGGGAAAATTTTAGGGGTCAGGACGAACTTTTTAGGGGTCAGGCCAAAATTTTTTCTTTTTTTTGGTTTTTAACTGAAAATATTTCTCAGGGTTGGGGGAGAGTGAACAATTAGGGGGCTGGAGAGATTTAGGGGTCGGGGAAAATTTTAGGGGTCAGGACGAACTTTTTAGGGGTCAGGCAAAATTTTTTTCTTTTTTTTTGTTTTGAAGTCAAAATATTTCTCATGGTTGGGGGAGAGTGAAAAATTAGGGAGCTAGAGAGATTAGAGGTCGGTGAAAATTTTAGGGGTCAGGCGGAACTTTTTAGGGGTCAGGCCAAATTTTTTTGTTTTTTTTTGTTTTGAAGTCAAAATATTTCTCATCGTTGGGGGAGAGTGAAAAATTAGAAGGCTGGAGAGATTCAGGGGTCTGGGGAAAATTTTAAGGGTCAGGCGGAAATTTTTAGGGGTCAAGCCAAATTTTTTTGTTTTTTTTTGTTTTGAAGTCAAAATATTTCTCATGGTTGGGGGAGAGTGAAAAATTAGGGGGCTGGAGAGATTTAGGGATCAGGGAAAATTTTAGGGGTCAGGCGGAACTTTTTAGGGGTCAGGCCAAATTTTTTTTGTTTTTTTTGTTTTGAAGTCAAAATATTTCTCATGGTTGGGGAGAGTGAAAAATTAGGGGGCTGGAGAGATTTAGGGGTCGGGGAAAATTTTAGGGATCAGGCCGAACTTTTAAGGGGTCAGGCCAAATCTTTTTCTTTTTTTTGGTTTTGAACTGAAAATATATCTCATGGTTGGGGGAGAGTGAAAAATTAGGGGCTGGAGAGATTTAGGGGTCGGGGAAAATTTTAGGGGTCAGGCCAAATTTTTTAGGTGTCCGCCCAAATTTAGGGGCGGCGATATGTACGTATTTAGCTTCCACACCGGGGCGGCGATAGGTACTTATATAGCATTCAGCGGTGGTGATAGGTACTTATATAGCCTGTGCACATGGGCGGTAATAAGTACGTATATAGTATGCGCACCGGGGCAGTGATAGGTATGTATTAATCATGCGCACTGAGGTAGCGATCGCTTCATATATAGCATGCGCACCGGGGCGGCGATAGGTACGTATATAGCACGCCAACAGGGGCGGCGAAAGGTACATATTTAAAATTCACACCGGGGCGGCGAAAGGTACATATTTAAAATTCACACCGGGGCAGCGATAGGTACGTATTTAGCATTCACACTGGGGCGGCGATAGGTATGTATTTAGTATTCACACCGGGGCAGCGATAGGTATGTATTTAGCATTCGCACCGGGGTGGCGATATGTACGTATTTAGCTTCCGCACCGGGGCGGCGATAGGTACGTATTTAGAATTCACACCAAGGCGGTGATAGGTACGTATTTAGAATTCACACTGGGGCGGCGATAGGTATGTATTTTGCATTCGCACCGGGGCGGCGATATGTACGTATTTAGCTTCCACACCAGGGCGGCGATAGGTACGTATTCAGAATTATGGGGTGGCGATAGCTACGTATATAGCATGTACACATGGGCAGCAATAAGTACGTACATAGCATGCGCTCTGCGGCGGCGATCAGTACATATATAGCATGCGCACCGGGGCGGCGAAAGGTATGTATTTCGCATTCGCACTGTGGTGGTGATAGGTACATATTTAGCATTCGCACCGGGGCAGCTATAGGTACGTTACTAGCATTCACACCAGGGCGGCTATAGGTACATATTTAGCATTCGCACTGGGCCGGCGATAGGTACGTATTTAGCATTCACACCAAAGCGGCAATATGTACATATCAATTATTCGCTCTAGGGCAGCGATAGGTACTTATGTAGCATGCACACCGGGGCGCAATTGGTATGTCTATAGTATTAGCACTAAGGCAGCGATAGGTACTTATGTAGCATGCACACCGGGGCGCAATAGGTATGTATTTAGCATTCACACCGGGGCAACGATAGGTACTATTTAGCCTTCGCAACGGGGCGGCAATAGGTACTTAAATAGTATCTGCACCGGGGCGGCGATAGGTACGTATATAGTATGTGCACTGGGGCGGCGATAGGTACGTATATAGTATGCGCACCGGGGTGATGATAGATACGTATATAGTATGAACACCGGGGTGGAGATAAGTACCTATATAGAAGGCGCAGATAGAGGTGTTACTTTTTATAGAAATATGTCATACTATTACCCTGGGCAATAGGAAAAATGGTGGGGAAGAAACAGCTTTTGCAAAAGGCAAAATTAGAAAGTAGCGGCGAAATGGGGCGACCAGGGAAGAGAAAGGTAGCAGATAAAGAGACGGCTATAGAGAGAGGGGACGGACATAGAAGTTTGAATATAAAGATGTTACACACACGATCTTTCTTCAAATATATGTTTTTATGACCCCGAGCAACGCCGGGTAGCCCCGCTAGTCTCCTATATAAAGGGCACTTGTCTGTATGTTTGTCTGTTTGTTTGTTTGTTTGTTTGTTTGTTTGTTTGTATGTCCAGATACTCCTCCGACAGGACCCAACAAACAGTCACACGGTTGACATCATTATAACCGGCCAGCCCCGGGACGTATAATATCTCAGAACCGGAAAAAAAAATGGACTCTTCGAGGGTCGACTGAGCACTTTTCTCCAATGGGGGGGTGCCTTTTTCCTCGATTTTCAACGTTGTTTAGTACTAATTTGAGAAAAAAACAAAGAATTTGAGAAATAATGCACCGTCATGATTTTAACAGGAAATGACGTCAGAGGAAATCCCTAACGGCTCTTTTTTGAACATGAGTTTATAGTGAAGCAAGTGTTGCTTAATAACAAACGGCACTTTTTTTTTAACACGAGTCCATAGTCAAGCATGGGTTGCTTACTTACTAACGGCACTTTTTTGAACATGAGTCCATAGTGATGCAAGGGTTGCTTAACTCCTAACGGCACTTTTTGATACATGCGTTTATAGTGACGCAAGTGTTGTTTAATCAATAACGGCACTTTTTTTAACATGAGTTCATAGTGAAGCAAGGGTTGCTTAATGCTAACCACATTTTTTCTGTTGACATGATAACATCCTCCTAGGTATTACCTCCTCCTTTTTGAGAGGTGTGAAGTTAGTGTAGTATCAGTAAAATTAAAGTAATAAATAATTATGCTCCCCCACTGTTTTCACTAATATTTGTATGCTCCCCCATTGTTTTCACTAATATTTCTATACATATTGTATACATATTGAAAACTTGGGGTGTGTGTGGGGGGTGTCGGCATTCGCCGGTGTGAGCGCCTCAGGAGAAATTTGGGGAAGAGGGGGGGGATATCGGCATTCGGCGGTGGGGCGCCTCAGGCCAAATCTGGGGAGGGTGAGTGTCGGCATTCGGCGGTGGGGCGCCTCAGGCGAAATTCAGGGAGGAGTGTCGGCATTCGCCAGTATGAGCACCTCAGGCCGAATTTGGGGGAGTGTCGGCATTCGCCGGTGTGAGCGACTCAGGCCGAATTTGGTGGAGTGTCGGCATTCGCCGGTGGTGCGCCTCAGGCCAAATTTGGAGATGGGGGATTGTCGGCATAATGCAAAGTCACGATTTTAGCAGGAAATGACGTCAGAGGAAATCCCTAACGGCACTTTTTTGAACACGAGTTTATAGTGATGCAAGGGTTGCTTAACTTCTAACGGCACTTTTTTGAACATGAATCCACAGTGAAGCCAGGGTTGCTTAATCAATGACGGCACTTTTTAGAACACGAGTTTGTAGTGAAGCCAGGGTTGCTTAATCCTAACTGCATTTCTTCTGTTGACATGATATCATCCTCCCAGGTATAACCTCCTTCTTTTTGAGAGGTGTGAAGTTAGTGTAGTATCAGTAAAATTAAAGTAATAAATAATTATGCTCCACCATTGTTTTCACTAATATTTGTATACATATTAAATAACGTCTCAATAAGTAAAGTAAGAAGAAAAATAATTATGCTCCACCACTATTTTCACTAATATTTGTATACATATTAAATAACGTCTCAATAAGTAAAGTAAGTAGAAAAATAATTATGCTCCACCATTGTTTTCACTAATATTTGTATACATATGATATAACGTCTAAATAAGTAAAGTAAGAAGAAAAATAATTATGCTCCACCACTGTTTTCAGTAAAATGTGTATACATATTAAATAACGTCTCAATATGTAAAGTAAGAAGTAATATAATTATGTTCCGCCATTGTTTTCACTAATATTTGAATACATGTTAAATAATGTCTCAATAAGTAAAGTAAAAAGAGAAATAATTATGCTCCGCCACTGTTTTCACTAATATTTGTATACATATTAAATAACGTCTCAATAAGTAAAGAAAGAAGAAAAATAATTATGCTCCACCATTGTTTTCACTTATATTTTTATACATGTTAAATAACGTCTCAATAAGTAAAGTAAAAAGAGAAATAATTATGCTCCGCCATTGTTTTCACTAATATTTGTATACATGTTAAATAACATTTTTTTGTTTTGAACTCAAAATATTTCTTAGGGTTGGGGGAGAGTTAAAAATTAGGGGGCTGGAGAGATTGAGGTCTCGCGGAAAATTTTAGGGGTCATGCCGAACTTTTTAGGGGTCAGGCCAAATTTTTTTGTTTTTTTTTGTTTTGAACTCAAAATATTTCTCAGGGTTGGGGAGAATGAAAAAATAAGGGGCTAGAGATATTGAAGGGTCGGGGAAAATGTTAGGGGTCAGGCCGAACTTTTTAGGGGTCAGGCCAAATTTTTTTGTTTTTTTGGTTTTGAAGTCAAAATATATCTAATGGTTGTGGGAGAGTGAAACATTAGGGGGCTGGAGAGATTTAGGGGTCGGGGACAATTTTAGGGGTCAGGACGAACTTTTTAGGGGTCAGGCCAAATTTTTTTCTTTTTTTTTTTTTTTTTTGTTTCGAAGTCAAAATATTTCTCAGGGTTGGGGGAGAGTGAAAAATTAGGGGACTGGAGAGATTATGGGGTCGGGGAAAATTTTAGGGGTCAGGACGAACTTTTTAGGGGTCAAGCCAAATTTTTTTGTTTTTTTTTGTTTTGAAGTCAAAATATTTCTCATGGTTGGAGGAGAGTGAAAAATTAGGGGGCTGGAGAAATTTAGGGGTTGGGGAAAATTTAAGGGGTCAGGACGAACTTTTTAGGGGTCAGGCCAAATTTTTTTCTTTTCTTTTTTTTTTTTTTGTTTTGAACTCAAAATATTTCTTAGGGTTGGGGGAGAGTTAAAAATTAGGGGGCTGGAGAGATTGAGGTCTCGGGGAAAATTTTAGGGGTCATGCCGAACTTTTTAGGGGTCAGGCCAAATTTTTTTGTTTTTTTTTGTTTTGAACTCAAAATATTTCTCAGGGTTGGGGAGAATGAAAAAATAAGGGGCTAGAGATATTGAAGGGTCGGGGAAAATGTTAGGGGTCAGGCCGAACTTTTTAGGGGTCAGGCCAAATTTTTTTGTTTTTTTGGTTTTGAAGTCAAAATATATCTAATGGTTGTGGGAGAGTGAAACATTAGGGGGCTGGAGAGATTTAGGGGTCGGGGACAATTTTAGGGGTCAGGACGAACTTTTTAGGGGTCAGGCCAAATTTTTTTGTTTTTTTTTGTTTTGAAGTCAAAATATTTCTCATGGTTGGGGAGAGTGAAAAATTAGGGGGCTAGAGAGATTTAAGGGTCGGGGAAAATTTTAGGGGTCAGGACGAACTTTTTAGGGGTCAGGCCAAATTTTTTTCTTTTTTTTTTTTTTTTTTTTGTATTGAAGTCAAAATATTTCTCAGGGTTGGGGGAGAGTGAAAAATTAGGGGACTGGAGAGATTTAGGGGTCGGGGAAAATTTTAGGGGTCAGGACGAACTTTTTAGGGGTCAGGCCAAATTTTTCTGTTTTTTTTTGTTTTGAAGTCAAAATATTTCTCATGGTTGGAGGAGAGTGAAAAATTAGGGGGCTGGAGAAATTTAGGGGTTGGGTAAAATTTTAGGGGTCAGGACGAACTTTTTAGGGGTCAGGCCAAATTTTTTTCTTTTTTTTTTTTTTTTTTTTGTTTTGAAGTCAAAATATTTCTCAGGGTTGGGGGAGAGTGAAAAATTAGGGGGCTGGAGAGATTTAGGGGTCGGGGAAAATTTTAGGGGTCAGGACGAACTTTTTAGGGGTCAGGCCAAATTTTTTTGTTTTTTTTTTGTTTTGAAGTCAAAACATTTCTCATGGTTAGAGGAGAGTGAAAAATTAGGGGGCTGGAGAGATTTAGGGGTCGGGGAAAATTTTAGGGGTCAGGACGAACTTTTTAGGGGTCAGGCCAAATTTTTTTGTTTTTTTTTGTTTTGAAGTCAAAATATATCTAATGGTTGTGGGAGAGTGAAAAATTAGGGGGCTGGAGAGATTTAGGGGTCGGGGAAAATTTTAGGGGTCAGGACGAACTTTTTAGGGGTCAGGCCAAATTTTTTTGTTTTTTTTTGTTTTGAAGTCAAAATATTTCTTATGGTTGGGGAGAGTGAAAAATTAGGGGGCTAGAGAGATTTAAGGGTCGGGGAAAATTTTAGGGGTCAGGACGAACTTTTTAGGGGTCAGGCCAAATTTTTTTCTTTTCTTTTTTTTTTTTTTTGTTTTGAACTCAAAATATTTCTTAGGGTTGGTGGAGAGTTAAAAATTAGGGGGCTGGAGAGATTGAGGTCTCGGGGAAAATTTTAGGGGTCATGCCGAACTTTTTAGGGGTCAGGCCAAATTTTTTTGTTTTTTTTTGTTTTGAACTCAAAATATTTCTCAGGGTTGGGGAGAATGAAAAAATAAGGGGCTAGAGATATTGAAGGGTCGGGGAAAATGTTAGGGGTCAGGCCGAAATTTTTAGGGGTCAGGCCAGATTTTTTTGTTTTTTTGGTTTTGAAGTCAAAATATATCTAATGGTTGTGGGAGAGTGAAACATTAGGGGGCTGGAGAGATTTAGGGGTCGGGGACAATTTTAGGGGTCAGGACGAACTTTTTAGGGGTCAGGCCAAATTTTTTTGTTTTTTTTTGTTTTGAAGTCAAAATATTTCTCATGGTTGGGGAGAGTGAAAAATTAGGGGGCTAGAGAGATTTAAGGGTCGGGGAAAATTTTAGGGGTCAGGACGAACTTTTTAGGGGTCAGGCCAAATTTTTTTCTTTTTTTTTTTTTTTTTTTTGTTTTGAAGTCAAAATATTTCTCAGGGTTGGGGGAGAGTGAAAAATTAGGGGACTGGAGAGATTTAGGGGTCGGGGAAAATTTTAGGGGTCAGGACGAACTTTTTAGGGGTCAGGCCAAATTTTTCTGTTTTTTTTTGTTTTGAAGTCAAAATATCTCTCATGGTTGGAGGAGAGTGAAAAATTAGGGGGCTGGAGAAATTTAGGGGTTGGGGAAAATTTTAGGGGTCAGGA
Source organism: Sepiola atlantica (assembly GCA_963556195.1). Taxonomy (NCBI): domain Eukaryota; kingdom Metazoa; phylum Mollusca; class Cephalopoda; order Sepiida; family Sepiolidae; genus Sepiola; species Sepiola atlantica. The sequence goes on along the minus strand of OY744523.1, from coordinate 21,437,209 downwards.
CGAACTTTTTAGGGGTCAGGCCAAATTTTTTTCTTTTTTTTTTTTTTTTTTTTGTTTTGAAGTCAAAATATTTCTCAGGGTTGGGGGAGAGTGAAAAATTAGGGGGCTGGAGAGATTTAGGGGTCGGGGAAAATTTTAGGGGTCAGGACGAACTTTTTAGGGGTCAGGCCAAATTTTTTTGTTTTTTTTTTGTTTTGAAGTCAAAACATTTCTCATGGTAAGAGGAGAGTGAAAAATTAGGGGGCTGGAGACATTTAGGGGTCGGGGAAAATTTTAGGGGTCAGGACGAACTTTTTAGGGGTCAGGCCAAATTTTTTTGTTTTGAAGTCAAAATATATCTAATGGTTGTGGGAGAGTGAAAAATTAGGGGGCTGGAGAGATTTAGGGGTCGGGGAAAATTTTAGGGGTCAGGACGAACTTTTTAGGGGTCAGGCCAAATTTTTTTGTTTTTTTTTGTTTTGAAGTCAAAATATTTCTCATGGTTGGGGAGAGTGAAAAATTAGGGGGCTAGAGAGATTTAAGGGTCGGGGAAAATTTTAGGGGTCAGGACGAACTTTTTAGGGGTCAGGCCAAATTTTTTTCTTTTTTTTTTTTTTTGTTTTGAAGTCAAAATATTTCTAAGGGTTGGGGGAGAGTGAAAAATTAGGGGGCTGGAGAGATTTAGTGGTCGGGGAAAATTTTAGGGGTCAGGACGCACTTTTTAGGGGTCAGGCCAAATTTTTTTGTTTTTTTTTGTTTTGAAGTCAAAATATATCTCATGGTTGGGGGAGAGTGAAAAATTAGGGGGCTAGAGAGATGTAGGGGTCGGGGAAAATTTTAGGGGTCAGGACGAACTTTTTAGGGGTCAGGCAAAATTTTTTTGTTTTTTTGTTTGTTTTGAAGTCAAAATATTTCTCAGGGTTGGGGAGAATGAAAAAATAAGGGGCTAGAGATATTGAAGGGTCGGGGAAAATGTTAGGGGTCAGGCCGAACTTTTTAGGGGTCAGGCCAGATTTTTTTGTTTTTTTGGTTTTGAAGTCAAAATATATCTAATGGTTGTGGGAGAGTGAAACATTAGGGGGCTGGAGAGATTTAGGGGTCGGGGACAATTTTAGGGGTCAGGACGAACTTTTTAGGGGTCAGGCCAAATTTTTTTGTTTTTTTTTGTTTTGAAGTCAAAATATTTCTCATGGTTGGGGAGAGTGAAAAATTAGGGGGCTAGAGAGATTTAAGGGTCGGGGAAAATTTTAGGGGTCAGGACGAACTTTTTAGGGGTCAGGCCAAATTTTTTTGTTTTTTTTTGTTTTGAAGTCAAATTATTTCTCATGGTTAGAGGAGAGTGAAAAATTAGGGGGCTGGACATATTTAGGGGTCGGGGAAAATTTTAGGGGTCAGGACGAACTTTTTAGGGGTCAGGCAAAATTTTTTTGTTTTTTTTGTTTTGAAGTCAAAATATTTCTCATGGTTGGGGGAGAGTGAAAAATTAGGGGGCTAGAGAGATTTAGGGGTCGGGGAAAATTTTAGGGGTCAGGACGAACTTTTTAGGGGTCAGGCAAAATTTTTTTGTTTTTTTTTGTTTTGAAGTCAAAATATTTCTCAGGGTTGGGGGAGAGTGAACAATTAGGGGGCTGGAGAGATTTAGGGGTCGGGGAAAATTTTAGGGGTCAGGCGGAACTTTTTAGGGGTCAGGCCAAATTTTTTTGTTTTTTTTGTTTTTTTTTCTTTTGAAGTCAAAATATTTCTCATGGTTGGAGGAGAGTGAAAAATTAGGGGCCTGGAGAGATTTAGGGGTCGGGGAAAATTTTAGGGGTCAGGACGAACTTTTTAGGGGTCAGGCCAATTTTTTTTGTTTTTTTTTGTTTTGAAGTCAAAATATTTCTCATGGTTGGAGGAGAGTGAAAAATTAGGGGGCTGGAGAGATTTAGGGGTCGGGAAAAATTTTAGGGGTCAGGACGAACTTTTTAGGGGTCAGGCCAAATTTTTTTGTTTTTTTTTGTTTTGAAGTCAAAATATATCTCATGGTTGTGGGAGAGTGAAAAATTAGGGGGCTGGAGAGATTTAGGGGTCGGGGACAATTTTAGGGGTCAGGACGAACTTTTAAGGGGTCAGGCCAAATTTTTTTGTTCTTTTTTGTTTTTAAGTCAAAATATTTCTCATGGTTGGGGAGAGTGAAAAATTAGGGGGCTAGAGAGATTTAGTGGTCGGGGAAAATTTTAGGGGTCAGGCGGAACTTTTTAGGGGTCAGGCCAAATTTTTTTCTTTTTTTTGGTTTTGAACTGAAAATATTTCTCAGGGTTGGGGTAGAGTGAAAAATTAGGGGGCTGGAGAGATTTAGGGGTCGGGGAAAATTTTAGGGGTCAGGACGAACTTTTTAGGGGTCAGGCCAAATTTTTTTCTTTTTTTGGTTTTGAACTGAAAATATTTCTCAGGGTTGGTGGGGAGAGTGAAAAATAAGGGGGCTGGAGAGATTTAGGGGTCGGGGAAAATTTTAGGGGTCAGGACCAACTTTTTAGGAGTCAGGCCAAATTTTTTTGTTTTTTTTTGTTTTGAAGTCAAAATATTTCTCATGGTTGTGGGAGAGTGAAAAATTAAAGGGCTGGAGAGATTTAGGGGTCGGGGAAAATTTTAGGGGTCAGGACGAACTTTTTAGGGGTCAGGCCAAATTTTTTTGTTTTTATTTGTTTTGAAGTACAAAATATATCTCAGGGTTGGGGGAGAGTGAAAAATCAGGGGGCTGGAGAGATTTAGGGGTCGGGGAAAATTTTAGGGGTCAGGACGAACTTTTTAGGGGTCAGGCCAAATTTTTTTCTTTTTTTTTTGTTTTGAAGTCAAAATATTTCTCATGGTTGGGGGAGAGTGAAAAATTAGGGGGCTGGAGAGATTTAGGGGTCGGGGAAAATTTTAGGGGTCAGGACGAACTTTTTAGGGGTCAGGCCAATTTTTTTGTTTTTTTTTGTTTTGAAGTCAAATTATTTCTCATGGTTAGAGGAGAGTGAAAAATTAGGGGGCTGGACATATTTAGGGGTCGGGGAAAATTTTAGGGGTCAGGACGAACTTTTTAGGGGTCAGGCAAAATTTTTTTGTTTTTTTTTGTTTTGAAGTCAAAATATTTCTCATGGTTGGGGGAGAGTGAAAAATTAGGGGGCTAGAGAGATTTAGGGGTCGGGGAAAATTTTAGGGGTCAGGACGAACTTTTTAGGGGTCAGGCAAAATTTTTTTGTTTTTTTTTGTTTTGAAGTCAAAATATTTCTCAGGGTTGGGGGAGAGTGAACAATTAGGGGGCTGGAGAGATTTAGGGGTCGGGGAAAATTTTAGGGGTCAGGCGGAACTTTTTAGGGGTCAGGCCAAATTTTTTTGTTTTTTTTGTTTTTTTTTCTTTTGAAGTCAAAATATTTCTCATGGTTGGAGGAGAGTGAAAAATTAGGGGCCTGGAGAGATTTAGGGGTCGGGGAAAATTTTAGGGGTCAGGACGAACTTTTTAGGGGTCAGGCCAATTTTTTTTGTTTTTTTTTGTTTTGAAGTCAAAATATTTCTCATGGTTGGAGGAGAGTGAAAAATTAGGGGGCTGGAGAGATTTAGGGGTCGGGAAAAATTTTAGGGGTCAGGACGAACTTTTTAGGGGTCAGGCCAAATTTTTTTGTTTTTTTTTGTTTTGAAGTCAAAATATATCTCATGGTTGTGGGAGAGTGAAAAATTAGGGGGCTGGAGAGATTTAGGGGTCGGGGACAATTTTAGGGGTCAGGACGAACTTTTAAGGGGTCAGGCCAAATTTTTTTGTTCTTTTTTGTTTTTAAGTCAAAATATTTCTCATGGTTGGGGAGAGTGAAAAATTAGGGGGCTAGAGAGATTTAGTGGTCGGGGAAAATTTTAGGGGTCAGGCGGAACTTTTTAGGGGTCAGGCCAAAATTTTTTGTTTTTTTTGGTTTTGAACTCAAAATATTTCTCAGGGTTGGGGGAGAGTGAACAATTAGGGGGCTGGAGAGATTGAGTGGTCGGGGAAAATTTTAGGGGTCAGAACGAACTTTTTAGGGTTCAGGCCAAATTTTTTTCTTTTTTTTGGTTTTGAACTGAAAATATTTCTCAGGGTTGGGGGAGAGTGAAAAATTAGGGGGCTGGAGAGATTTAGGGGTCGGGGAAAATTTTAGGGGTCAGGACGAACTTTTTAGGGTTCAGGCCAAATTTTTTTCTTTTTTTTTGGTTTTAACTCAAAATATTTCTCAGGGTTGGGGGAGAGTGAACAATTAGGGGGCTTGAGAGATTGAGGGGTCGGGGAAAATTTTAGGGGTCAGGACGAACTTTTTAGGGGTCAGGCCAAATTTTTTTGTTTTTTTTTTGTTTTGAAGTCAAAATATTTCTCATGGTTGGGGGAGAGTGAAAAATTAGGGGGCTGGAGATATTTAGGGGTCGGGGAAAATTTTAGGGGTCAGGACGAACTTTTTAGGGGTCAGGCAAAATTTTTTTGTTTTTTTTTGTTTTGAAGTCAAAATATTTCTTATGGTTGGGGGAGAGTGAAAAATTAGGGGGCTAGAGAGATTTAGGGGTCGGGGAAAATTTTAGGGGTCATGACGAACTTTTTAGGGGTCAGGCAAAAATTTTTTGTTTTTTTTTGTTTTGAAGTCAAAATATTGCTCAGGGTTAGGGGAGAGTAAACAATTAGGGGGCTGGAGAGATTTAGGGGTCGGGGAAAATTTTAGGGGTCAGGCGGAACTTTTTAGGGGTCAGGCCAAATTTTTTTGTTTTTTTTTGTTTTTTTTTCTTTTGAAGTCAAAATATTTCTCATGGTTTGAGGAGAGTGAAAAATTAGGGGGCTGGAGAGATTTAGGGGTCGGGGACAATTTTAGGGGTCAGGACGAACTTTTTAGGGGTCAGGCCAAATTTTTTTTTTTTTTTTTTTTTGAAGTCAAAATATTTCTCATGGTTGGAGGAGAGTGAAAAATTAGGGGGCTGAAGAGATTTAGGGGTCGGGGAAAATTTTAGGGGTCAGGACGAACTTTTTAGGGGTCAGGCCAAATTTTTTTGTTTTTTTTTGTTTTGAAGTCAAAATATATCTCATGGTTGTGGGAGAGTGAAAAATTAGGGGGCTGGAGAGATTTAGCGGTCGGGGACAATTTTAGGGGTCAGGACGAACTTTTAAGGGGTCAGGCCAAATTTTTTTGTTCTTTTTTGTTTTTAAGTCAAAATATTTCTCATGGTTGGGGAGAGTTAAAAATTAGGGGGCTAGAGAGATTTAGGGGTCGGGGAAAATTTTAGGGGTCAGGCAGAACTTTTTAGGGGTCAGGCCAAATTTTTTTGTTTTTTTTGGTTTTGAACTCAAAATATTTCTCAGGGTTGGGGGAGAGTGAACAATTAGGGGGCTGGAGAGATTTAGGGGTCGGGGAAAATTTTAGGGGTCAGGCGGAACTTTTTAGGGGTCAGGCCAAATTTTTTTGTTTTTTTTTGTTTTTTTTTCTTTTGAAGTCAAAATATTTCTCATGGTTGGAGGAGAGTGAAAACTTAGGGGCCTGGAGAGATTTAGGGGTCGGGGAAAATTTTAGGGGTCAGGACGAACTTTTTAGGGGTCAGGCCAAATTTTTTTGTTTTTTTTTGTTTTGAAGTCAAAATATTTCTCATGGTTGGAGGAGAGTGAAAAATTAGGGGGCTGGAGAGATTTAGGGGTCGGGGAAAATTTTAGGGGTCAGGACGAACTTTTTAGGGGTCAGGCCAAGTTTTTTTGTTTTTTTTTGTTTTGAAGTCAAAATATATCTCATGGTTGAGGGAGAGTGAAAAATTAGGGGGCTGGAGAGATTTAGGGGTCGGGGACAATTTTAGGGGTCAGGACGAACTTTTTAGGGGTCAGGCCAAATTTTTTTGTTCTTTTTTGTTTTTAAGTCAAAATATTTCTCATGGTTGGGGAGAGTGAAAAATTAGGGGGCTAGAGAGATTTAGGGGTCGGGGAAAATTTTAGGGGTCAGGCGGAACTTTTTAGGGGTCAGGCCAAATTTTTTTGTTTTTTTTGGTTTTGAACTCAAAATATTTCTCAGGGTTGGGGGAGAGTGAACAATTAGGGGGCTGGAGAGATTGAGTGGTCGGGGAAAATTTTAGGGGTCAGGACGAACTTTTTAGGGGTCAGGCCAAATTTTTTTCTTTTTTTTGGTTTTGAACTGAAAATATTTCTCAGGGTTGGGGGAGAGTGAAAAATTAGGGGGCTGGAGAGATTTAGGGGTCGGGGAAAATTTTAGGGGTCAGGACGAACTTTTTAGGGTTCAGGCCAAATTATTTTCTTTTTTTTTGGTTTTAACTCAAAATATTTCTCAGGGTTGGGGGAGAGTGAACAATTAGGGGGCTTGAGAGATTGAGGGGTCGGGGAAAATTTTAGGGGTCAGGACGAACTTTTTAGGGGTCAGGCCAAATTTTTTTGTTTTTTTTTGTTTTGAAGTCAAAATATATCTCATGGTTTGGGGAGAGTGAAAAATTAGGGGGCTGGAGAGATTTAGGGGTCGGGGAAAATTTTAGGGGTCAGGACAAACTTTTTAGGGGTCAGGCCAAATTTTTTTCTTTTTTTTGGTTTTGAACTGAAAATATTTCTCAGGGTTGGGGTAGAGTGAAAAATTAGGGGGCTGGAGAGATTTAGGGGTCGGGGAAAATTTTAGGGGTCAGGACGAACTTTTTAGGGGTCAGGCCAAATTTTTTTCTTTTTTTGGTTTTGAACTGAAAATATTTCTCAGGGTTGGTGGGGAGAGTGAAAAATAAGGGGGCTGGAGAGATTTAGGGGTCGGGGAAAATTTTAGGGGTCAGGACCAACTTTTTAGGAGTCAGGCCAAATTTTTTTGTTTTTTTTTGTTTTGAAGTCAAAATATTTCTCATGGTTGGGGGAGAGTGAAAAATTAAAGGGCTGTAGAGATTTAGGGGTCGGGGAAAATTTTAGGGGTCAGGACGAACTTTTTAGGGGTCAGGCCAAATTTTTTTGTTTTTATTTGTTTTGAAGTACAAAATATATCTCAGGGTTGGGGGAGAGTGAAAAATCAGGGGGCTGGAGAGATTTAGGGGTCGGGGAAAATTTTAGGGGTCAGGACGAACTTTTTAGGGGTCAGGCCAAATTTTTTTCTTTTTTTTTTGATTTGAAGTCAAAATATTTCTCATGGTTGGGGGAGAGTGAAAAATTAGGGGGCTGGAGAGATTTAGGGGTCGGGGAAAATTTTAGGGGTCAGGACGAACTTTTTAGGGGTCAGGCCAATTTTTTTGTTTTTTTTTGTTTTGAAGTCAAATTATTTCTCATGGTTAGAGGAGAGTGAAAAATTAGGGGGCTGGACATATTTAGGGGTCGGGGAAAATTTTAGGGGTCAGGACGAACTTTTTAGGGGTCAGGCAAAATTTTTTTGTTTTTTTTTGTTTTGAAGTCAAAATATTTCTCATGGTTGGGGGAGAGTGAAAAATTAGGGGGCTAGAGAGATTTAGGGGTCGGGGAAAATTTTAGGGGTCAGGACGAACTTTTTAGGGGTCAGGCAAAATTTTTTTGTTTTTTTTTGTTTTGAAGTCAAAATATTTCTCAGGGTTGGGGGAGAGTGAACAATTAGGGGGCTGGAGAGATTTAGGGGTCGGGGAAAATTTTAGGGGTCAGGCGGAACTTTTTAGGGGTCAGGCCAAATTTTTTTGTTTTTTTTGTTTTTTTTTCTTTTGAAGTCAAAATATTTCTCATGGTTGGAGGAGAGTGAAAAATTAGGGGCCTGGAGAGATTTAGGGGTCGGGGAAAATTTTAGGGGTCAGGACGAACTTTTTAGGGGTCAGGCCAATTTTTTTTGTTTTTTTTTGTTTTGAAGTCAAAATATTTCTCATGGTTGGAGGAGAGTGAAAAATTAGGGGGCTGGAGAGATTTAGGGGTCGGGAAAAATTTTAGGGGTCAGGACGAACTTTTTAGGGGTCAGGCCAAATTTTTTTGTTTTTTTTTGTTTTGAAGTCAAAATATATCTCATGGTTGTGGGAGAGTGAAAAATTAGGGGGCTGGAGAGATTTAGGGGTCGGGGACAATTTTAGGGGTCAGGACGAACTTTTAAGGGGTCAGGCCAAATTTTTTTGTTCTTTTTTGTTTTTAAGTCAAAATATTTCTCATGGTTGGGGAGAGTGAAAAATTAGGGGGCTAGAGAGATTTAGTGGTCGGGGAAAATTTTAGGGGTCAGGCGGAACTTTTTAGGGGTCAGGCCAAATTTTTTTCTTTTTTTTGGTTTTGAACTGAAAATATTTCTCAGGGTTGGGGTAGAGTGAAAAATTAGGGGGCTGGAGAGATTTAGGGGTCGGGGAAAATTTTAGGGGTCAGGACGAACTTTTTAGGGGTCAGGCCAAATTTTTTTCTTTTTTTGGTTTTGAACTGAAAATATTTCTCAGGGTTGGTGGGGAGAGTGAAAAATAAGGGGGCTGGAGAGATTTAGGGGTCGGGGAAAATTTTAGGGGTCAGGACCAACTTTTTAGGAGTCAGGCCAAATTTTTTTGTTTTTTTTTGTTTTGAAGTCAAAATATTTCTCATGGTTGGGGGAGAGTTAAAAATTAAAGGGCTGGAGAGATTTAGGGGTCGGGGAAAATTTTAGGGGTCAGGACGAACTTTTTAGGGGTCAGGCCAAATTTTTTTGTTTTTATTTGTTTTGAAGTACAAAATATATCTCAGGGTTGGGGGAGAGTGAAAAATCAGGGGGCTGGAGAGATTTAGGGGTCGGGGAAAATTTTAGGGGTCAGGACGAACTTTTTAGGGGTCAGGCCAAATTTTTTTCTTTTTTTTTTGTTTTGAAGTCAAAATATTTCTCATGGTTGGGGGAGAGTGAAAAATTAGGGGGCTGGAGAGATTTAGGGGTCGGGGAAAATTTTAGGGGTCAGGACGAACTTTTTAGGGGTCAGGCCAATTTTTTTGTTTTTTTTTGTTTTGAAGTCAAATTATTTCTCATGGTTAGAGGAGAGTGAAAAATTAGGGGGCTGGACATATTTAGGGGTCGGGGAAAATTTTAGGGGTCAGGACGAACTTTTTAGGGGTCAGGCAAAATTTTTTTGTTTTTTTTTGTTTTGAAGTCAAAATATTTCTCATGGTTGGGGGAGAGTGAAAAATTAGGGGGCTAGAGAGATTTAGGGGTCGGGGAAAATTTTAGGGGTCAGGACGAACTTTTTAGGGGTCAGGCAAAATTTTTTTGTTTTTTTTTGTTTTGAAGTCAAAATATTTCTCAGGGTTGGGGGAGAGTGAACAATTAGGGGGCTGGAGAGATTTAGGGGTCGGGGAAAATTTTAGGGGTCAGGCGGAACTTTTTAGGGGTCAGGCCAAATTTTTTTGTTTTTTTTGTTTTTTTTTCTTTTGAAGTCAAAATATTTCTCATGGTTGGAGGAGAGTGAAAAATTAGGGGCCTGGAGAGATTTAGGGGTCGGGGAAAATTTTAGGGGTCAGGACGAACTTTTTAGGGGTCAGGCCAATTTTTTTTGTTTTTTTTTGTTTTGAAGTCAAAATATTTCTCATGGTTGGAGGAGAGTGAAAAATTAGGGGGCTGGAGAGATTTAGGGGTCAGGAAAAATTTTAGGGGTCAGGACGAACTTTTTAGGGGTCAGGCCAAATTTTTTTGTTTTTTTTTGTTTTGAAGTCAAAATATATCTCATGGTTGTGGGAGAGTGAAAAATTAGGGGGCTGGAGAGATTTAGGGGTCGGGGACAATTTTAGGGGTCAGGACGAACTTTTAAGGGGTCAGGCCAAATTTTTTTGTTCTTTTTTGTTTTTAAGTCAAAATATTTCTCATGGTTGGGGAGAGTGAAAAATTAGGGGGCTAGAGAGATTTAGTGGTCGGGGAAAATTTTAGGGGTCAGGCGGAACTTTTTAGGGGTCAGGCCAAAATTTTTTGTTTTTTTTGGTTTTGAACTCAAAATATTTCTCATGGTTGGGGGAGAGTGAACAATTAGGGGGCTGGAGAGATTGAGTGGTCGGGGAAAATTTTAGGGGTCAGAACGAACTTTTTAGGGTTCAGGCCAAATTTTTTTCTTTTTTTTGGTTTTGAACTGAAAATATTTCTCAGGGTTGGGGGAGAGTGAAAAATTAGGGGGCTGGAGAGATTTAGGGGTCGGGGAAAATTTTAGGGGTCAGGACGAACTTTTTAGGGTTCAGGCCAAATTTTTTTCTTTTTTTTTGGTTTTAACTCAAAATATTTCTCAGGGTTGGGGGAGAGTGAACAATTAGGGGGCTTGAGAGATTGAGGGGTCGGGGAAAATTTTAGGGGTCAGGACGAACTTTTTAGGGGTCAGGCCAAATTTTTTTGTTTTTTTTTTGTTTTGAAGTCAAAATATTTCTCATGGTTGGGGGAGAGTGAAAAATTAGGGGGCTGGAGAGATTTAGGGGTCGGGGAAAATTTTAGGGGTCAGGACGAACTTTTTAGGGGTCAGGCAAAATTTTTTTGTTTTTTTTTGTTTTGAAGTCAAAATATTTCTTATGGTTGGGGGAGAGTGAAAAATTAGGGGGCTAGAGAGATTTAGGGGTCGGGGAAAATTTTAGGGGTCATGACGAACTTTTTAGGGGTCAGGCAAAAATTTTTTGTTTTTTTTTGTTTTGAAGTCAAAATATTGCTCAGGGTTGGGGGAGAGTAAACAATTAGGGGGCTGGAGAGATTTAGGGGTCGGGGAAAATTTTAGGGGTCAGGCGGAACTTTTTAGGGGTCAGGCCAAATTTTTTTGTTTTTTTTTGTTTTTTTTTCTTTTGAAGTCAAAATATTTCTCATGGTTTGAGGAGAGTGAAAAATTAGGGGGCTGGAGAGATTTAGGGGTCGGGGACAATTTTAGGGGTCAGGACGAACTTTTTAGGGGTCAGGCCAAATTTTTTTTTTTTTTTTTTTTTTGAAGTCAAAATATTTCTCATGGTTGGAGGAGAGTGAAAAATTAGGGGGCTGAAGAGATTTAGGGGTCGGGGAAAATTTTAGGGGTCAGGACGAACTTTTTAGGGGTCAGGCCAAATTTTTTTGTTTTTTTTTGTTTTGAAGTCAAAATATATCTCATGGTTGTGGGAGAGTGAAAAATTAGGGGGCTGGAGAGATTTAGCGGTCGGGGACAATTTTAGGGGTCAGGACGAACTTTTAAGGGGTCAGGCCAAATTTTTTTGTTCTTTTTTGTTTTTAAGTCAAAATATTTCTCATGGTTGGGGAGAGTTAAAAATTAGGGGGCTAGAGAGATTTAGGGGTCGGGGAAAATTTTAGGGGTCAGGCAGAACTTTTTAGGGGTCAGGCCAAATTTTTTTGTTTTTTTTGGTTTTGAACTCAAAATATTTCTCAGGGTTGGGGGAGAGTGAACAATTAGGGGGCTGGAGAGATTTAGGGGTCGGGGAAAATTTTAGGGGTCAGGCGGAACTTTTTAGGGGTCAGGCCAAATTTTTTTGTTTTTTTTTGTTTTTTTTTCTTTTGAAGTCAAAATATTTCTCATGGTTGGAGGAGAGTGAAAAATTAGGGGCCTGGAGAGATTTAGGGGTCGGGGAAAATTTTAGGGGTCAGGACGAACTTTTTAGGGGTCAGGCCAAATTTTTTTGTTTTTTTTTTGTTTTGAAGTCAAAATATTTCTCATGGTTGGAGGAGAGTGAAAAATTAGGGGGCTGGAGAGATTTAGGGGTCGGGGAAAATTTTAGGGGTCAGGACGAACTTTTTAGGGGTCAGGCCAAGTTTTTTTGTTTTTTTTTGTTTTGAAGTCAAAATATATCTCATGGTTGAGGGAGAGTGAAAAATTAGGGGGCTGGAGAGATTTAGGGGTCGGGGACAATTTTAGGGGTCAGGACGAACTTTTTAGGGGTCAGGCCAAATTTTTTTGTTCTTTTTTGTTTTTAAGTCAAAATATTTCTCATGGTTGGGGAGAGTGAAAAATTAGGGGGCTAGAGAGATTTAGGGGTCGGGGAAAATTTTAGGGGTCAGGCGGAACTTTTTAGGGGTCAGGCCAAATTTTTTTGTTTTTTTTGGTTTTGAACTCAAAATATTTCTCAGGGTTGGGGGAGAGTGAACAATTAGGGGGCTGGAGAGATTGAGTGGTCGGGGAAAATTTTAGGGGTCAGGACGAACTTTTTAGGGGTCAGGCCAAATTTTTTTCTTTTTTTTGGTTTTGAACTGAAAATATTTCTCAGGGTTGGGGGAGAGTGAAAAATTAGGGGGCTGGAGAGATTTAGGGGTCGGGGAAAATTTTAGGGGTCAGGACGAACTTTTTAGGGTTCAGGCCAAATTATTTTCTTTTTTTTTGGTTTTAACTCAAAATATTTCTCAGGGTTGGGGGAGAGTGAACAATTAGGGGGCTTGAGAGATTGAGGGGTCGGGGAAAATTTTAGGGGTCAGGACGAACTTTTTAGGGGTCAGGCCAAATTTTTTTGTTTTTTATTGTTTTGAAGTCAAAATATTTCTCATGGTTGGGGGAGAGTGAAAAATTAGGGGGCTGGAGAGATTTAGGGGTCGGGGAAAACTTTAGGGGTCAGGCCGAACTTTTTAGGGTCTGCCCAAATTTAGGGCCGGCGATATGTACATATTTAGCTTCCACACCGGGGCGGCGATAGGTACTTATTTAGCATTCAGCGGTGGTGATAGGTACTTATATAGCATGTGCACATGGGCGGTAATAAGTACGTATATAGTATGCACACTGGGGCAGTGATAGGTGTGTATTTAGCATGCGCACTGAGGCAGCGATCGGTTCATATGTAGCACGCGCACCGGGGCGGCGATAGGTACGTATACAGCACGCGCACAGGGGCGGCGAAAGGTACATATTTAAAATTCACACTGGGCGGCGAAAGGTACATATTTAAAATTCACACAGGGGCGGCGATAGGTACGTATTTAGCATTCAAGCCGGGGCGGCGATAGGTATGTATTTAGCATTCACACCGGGGCAGCGATAGGTATGTATTTAGCATTCGCACAGGGGCAGCGATATGTACGTATTTAGCTTCCGCACCGGGGCGGCGATAGGTACGTATTTAGAATTCACACCGGGGCGGCGATAGGTACGTATTTAGAATTCACACCGGGGCGGCGATAGCTATGTATTTAGCATTCGCACCGGGGCGGCGATATGTACATATTTAGCTTCCACACCAGGGCGGCGATAGCTACGTATATAGCATGTACACATGGGCAGCAATAAGTACGTACATAGCATGCGCTTTGCGGCGGCGATCAGTACATATATAGCACGCGCACCGGGGCGGCGAAAGGTATGTATTTCGCATTCGCACCGTGGTGGTGATAGGTCTGTATTTAACATTCACACCAGGGCGGCTATAGGTACGTATTTAGCTTCTGCACTGGGCCGGCGATAGGTACGTATTTAGCATTCACACCAAAGCGGCAATATGTACATATTAATTATTCGCACTAGGGCAGCGATAGGTACTTATGTAGCATGCACACCGGGGTGCAATTGGTATGTCTTTAGTATTCGCACTAGGGCAGCGATAGGTACTTATGTAGCATGCACACCGGGGCGCAATAGGTATGTATTTAGCATTCACACCGGGGCAACGATAGGTACTATTTAGCATTCGCAACGGGGCGGCGATAGGTACTTAAATAGTATCTGCACTGGGGCGGCGATAGGTACGTATATAGTATGTACACTGGGGTGGCGATAGGTACGTATATAGTATGCGCACCGGGGTGATGATAGATACGTATATAGTATGAACACCGGGGTGGAGATAAGTACCTATATAGAAGGCGCAGATAGAGGTGTTACTTTTTATAGAAATATGTCATACTATTACCCTGGGCAATAGGAGAAATGGTGGGGAAGAAACAGCTTTTGCAAAAGGCAAAATAGGAAAGTAGCGGCGAAATGGGGCGACCAGGGAAGAGAAAGGTAGCAGATAAAGAGACGGCTATAGAGAGAGGGGGCGGACATAGAAGTTTGAATATAAAGATGTTACACACACGATCTTTCTTCAAATATATGTTTTTATGACCCCGAGCAACGCCGGGTAGCCCCGCTAGTTTCATAAGAAAGTATCAATTTTTTCAGGCCGCTTTTTTTTCTTTTTTTCTTTCTTTTTTTTTCTTTTTTTTTCTTTTTTTTTTCTTTTTTTTTCTTTTTCTTTTTTTACATTGAATTGCATACAACTGTCCAATTTGTTATCTAGCATGGAAGACTTCCGGTCACACTTCAGTCGTTCTGAAGTTGGACCGGAAGTCTTCCATGCCACATCACAAATTGGACAGTTGTATGCAATTCAAGGTAAACAAAAACATTTTGGTATTTTTTACTTTCCCTTCCCAGCGCAGTTTACCACTTAAAAAAGTTCAAATCCTACATTTTTTGTGCAAATACATTTAAACAGCCTAAAAAAACATCCGCAAAGAAGGAATTAAATTTTTTTTAAATATTTAAGATTTAAGCGTGGGGGATCACTTTCCTTTATAAATTTAACGTAAAATGAGCACCCATTTCTTGGCCACTTAACATTAAACGAGACATGTAACCGACTTGAGTTTCTAATTCGAGACTGGAGATTTTCCTAGTTAGCTATTCCATTTGTTTTTATTTTTACGTAGGATAAATGGTTTTTCATTAGACATGAAAAAAAAAAAATTTCTGAGCACGGATTTTTACAGCAAAAACATGGCGTCGACAGTCTTGTTTTGCTAGCCTCGTTTCGGGTTCTCGTTGTCAAGTGTGTGTGTTTTTTTTTACCGGGACTCATAATCAAAGCGACGTTTTTTTTTTTGTTGTTTTTTTTAACGATCAGGGCTGGAGTTAGGGTTAGAGTGAGTTTTTTTTATAAACACGTAGAAATTTAGCCAGTTTAGTTTTCTGTTTTTTTTGGAGGGGGGAAACTACAGTCAAAGTTTGCCCACCCCCTCCAAAAAAAACACGAAAATCGCTAAATTTTTACGTGTTTTTTATTAAAAACTCAAGTCGGTTACATGTCTCGTTTCACGCTAACTGGCCAGGAAATGGGTGCTAATTTTACGTTAAATTTATAAAAGAAAGTGAACCCCCACTCTAAAATCTGAAATATTTCATTTTTTTTTAATTCCTTCTTTGCAGATGTTCTTTTAGGCTGTTTAAATGTATTTGCACAAAAAAAGTAGAATTTGATCTATTTTTAAGGGGTAAACTGCGCTGGGAATGGATAGTAAAAATTTACCAAAATATTTTTTAAAAGCGGCTTGAAAAAATTGATACTTTCTTATGAAATGTGTATTATCATTGTTTTTACTTATTGTATTTTTTTTTACTTGGCACTGACGATAACCAAACAGGAGTTTTTCAATGTTTTGAAACGTATTTTTATGTATTTTAAAACGTGCATCTGTAAATATTTTAGAATACGGTAAAATTCTTGAAAACCATATCCTTGGTTTTAGCCGAAATAATTGTTTGCCTTGATTAAAAACAGGGGTTTTCCTGTGAACATCCTTCATCATTATTTTTCAGGGTAAAATAATTAAAACTTTGTAAAATAGCTCTAGTCACGCACTATAGAGCAATGGCTGACTTTATGTAATAAAATAATCCGGTGCTTATGCTGATTAGCGGCCATATGAAAAAATTATTTTTATATAAAAACAATAATATATACTTATTAAGCATTATATTCTTACTCACTGTACGAAAAAGTAGAAAAAAATATCCGCTAGATTTTTAATTACAAGTATTTTTCCATTCTGCATATCATAACAGCGACTCGTTCAGTAAGCCTCCATCTTGTTTTTTAAGAAGATTTCAGTTATCTGTCCTTGAAATCTTCTTAAAAAACAAGATGGACGCTTACTGAACGAGTCGCTGTTATGATACGCAGAATGGAAAAATACTTGTAATTAAAGTTCTAGTGGATAATTTTTTCTACTTTTACGTACAGTGAGTAAGAATATAATGCTTAATAAGTATATATTATTGTTTTTATATAAAAATAATTTTTTCATATGGCCGCTAATCAGCATAAGCACCAATAATCCTACATTTGAAGAACTTTGAATGTTGAATTAGAACACACACACACATATATATATATATATGGTACTTTCATCGATCCTGAACCAGCTGTCGTGACGTTTGACTCGGAATCGTTCGGCTGTCCTACGCAAACGGCCGAGTGTTGACGAGCCGAAGCAGCGAGCAGCCGATAATTTTGTTACAAATTGAAAATAAGTGCTTTCGAAGACGGATTTTTTGTCAGGAAGTTTTTTTGAAGAAAATAAACCCAAAATGAATTACGAACAGCTTTGCACTGCAGTATCATCGTGAGCAAGTAAGAATAAATAATAAAATTAAAAAATATGTCGTGATAAAAGTAATTTTTTTTGGGGGGGGGGGGGTTCAAAAAAATTCCTTGTAAATATAAATACAGTATTCATTTTATAACAGTAACCTCGCTGTTTTTTTCCCCTGTTGTTTCTTTCAAAAAAATTCATGTAAATGTTTAGTTTTCTTTGTTTGTTTCTTGAAAAAATTCCTAACCCTAACAAATAACAAAAAAAAACAAGCAAAATATCATAGGACGCAGCACCGTATCAAAAATGTCGACTGCTCGCTGCTTCAGCTCGGCAACTCTCGGCCGTTTGCGTAGAACAACCGAACGTTTCCGAGTCGAACGTCACGACAGATGGTTCAGGATCGATAAAAGCACCATATATATATATATATATATATATATATATTACTGTTGTGTCACCATTTATCAAGGCCAAAATCCACACTAGGATAAAGGTTAAAAGAATGAAACGATTGTCAGCTGAAATTGATGAATGAAATGAACTAAGTTTGATTACATATGAAACAATTCACAACAAGTATTTGTTCACATTGGATTTGAAGACGACTATGTTGTAGTCTGCAGAGAAGCAGTACCGTGGTAATGTGTTCTACAGACGGGAATGTCTTTCAAAGAAGCTCTTCCCATGGAAATTCTTACTGATAGTAGACCCATGGAGGAAGGGAAAGTCTTTGATGAAGAAGAAGAAGAAGAAGAAGAAGAAGCCGTTCCTGCAAATGATTTCGCTCGGTTTTAAATGATTAAATATCATTTAATAAAAAAGTTTTGTTTTCTTCGAACGCATACGAAACCGAAACTCTTCACCGGAAACAAGATTTTAGTCGCTACAATGTTTTTTTTTTTTTTTTTTTTTTTTAATGTATAATGAATGGTTGAGTTTTGTTTAACAGCATATCAATTATTTTACGAAAAAAACTGTACTATTTAATTGCTATGTGGGCGGAATAAGGAGAGTTATACATTTCCTAAATTTGATTAGTTACGTTGAAGTGGTGGTCATGAAGTGAATACCGACGTGGACTGACGACCTGGAGTGCCAAGTTCGGTTCCATAGCACCAATTGGGTATCTTTTACAATAGCCCTCAAACTCGCGAGTCTGGTTCAAAAAAAGTTGTAGAACGTGGTCAAAAAATGAATATGCAACAAATAAATGCGACGTGAGATTTTCCTAGTTAGCTATTCCAATTGTTTGTATTTTTACGTGGGATAAATGGGGTTTTATTAGACATGAACATTTTTTTTTTCTGGGCACGGATTTTTACTGACAAAACATGGCGTCGACGGTCTTGTATTGCCAGCCTCGCTTCGGCTCTCGTTGTCAAGGGTTACGGCGTATGTGTGTGTGTGTTTTTTTTTACCGGGACTCATAATCAAAGCGGCATTTTTTGTTTTTTTTGGGGTTTGCATTTTTGAAATTTAATGAAAATAAAAATAAAAAGATTTTATTCCTTTTGTTTAAAATGTAGTTTTGTTTTGTTCTTTTGCTTGGCTGAAATATGAAAAATTGGGGCTGGGGTTAGGGCTGGAGTTAGGGTTAGGGAGAGCAAAGAGATCATCCATCCGGGTTAGGGTTTTAGGGTTGAATGAAAATAATATGTAAATAAAAGCACAATGACATGTAAATAAAAAGAAAATGAATTTATTCCTTTTGCTTGGCTGAAAAATGAAAAATTGCGCTTTGAATATGAGTCCCAGTAAAAGAACTCAACCAAAACGAGGCTGCGAAGACACGACTAAGCCATCGCCATTTTATTTTTCCAATTTCCGTGCGATAAAAATATCGATTTATAAAAAATAGCACTTTTAACGGATCATAATCATTAATAAATGTCACAGCTATGTTGGAAATTCAGTTTTAGCGGCTACGGTAACTTTTATTTGTTGTATATATTTTTTTTCTTTAGCGTTTTCTTTTGAGGGCTATTGTAAAAGATACCCCACCACTTTCACTATAGATGTTGGCAACCTTCATGTGGTCCCTGCCAGACACGAGCCAGACTTCTAACTCGGGGGGGGGGGGGGGAGAACTAATATTGAGGTATATTGAAACGGTTAGCTCCCAAAATGACTGCCACATTTTATCGACTACTTTTGTCTGTTTTTCATAGCTATGGCAGCAAAAATGTATCCATTGTGAAAATATTAATTTGTCTGTTTTTGCCTATTACTAAAAAAAAATATTATTTTGCAAATATTAATTTCTTGTCTGACTTTTGCGGATTATTCTGCAAATAAATATTAATATTTTTCCACAAATATTAATTTGTTGCCACCTGGACCTAGGGTTAGTTGGAGGTTTAATGAGGTCGATATTTTGTTTTGGAAGAAACAAATCCTAACGTAAAACAGTGTTTATTAAAAATTGAAATATAATGACGTATCTAAATATAGAATATTCTCAAAGAAATCGTCCGCAAAAATGAAAATAATATGGCGCTTTTTCGTATTTGTTCATAACCCGTTTTTCCCAACTTTTTTTTACTGACCATTCTTTTTTCTTTTTTCAGTGTACAATTACCTATCAGGTCGCTAGAGAATTCTAGGTTTTTTCGTAATTTTTTACAAATAAGTTAGATTTTATGCAGTTTCCAACATAAATTTAACGTAGACTGATCCCCCTCTTTTTGACCATTTCACATTTTTTTAATTCTGTTTCTGTGTACGATTATTACCTAAGATGTCACTAGAGAATTCCGGGTTTTGGGGAATTTTTCTTTATATGTTTTAGATTTTAGGAGGGGGGTATCAGTTTACTATATAGATTTAACGTAAACTGAACTCCCACTCTTTGACCATCACCATATTTTCTTTTTTCTGTGTACAATTAGCGAGCAGGTAGCATGAAAAGGCACTTGTGAAATATGACAGTTAAAAATAAAATGACACCAAAACTTTGAAGTACTTACTTGGTATTGAAAAGAAGGTACTTACTCAGATCCTGACACAATCTCCGCGAGCTTCGCGTCGGTAGTGTTCGGGCATGCTACGTAAACACCCGAGAGATGATGAACCGAATGGTTGTAGCCGCTAACATGGATACGTTGTTGCGTCGTATTTTCTGTCAGTTTTAGTTTCAAGAAAGATTGCAGCAAAATTAGCCCCCCCCCCCCCAAAAAAAAACAAACAAACAAAAATACCGAATTTACTGTTATTAAACGATTTTTATTGATTTGATTTTAACAAAAACAAAGCGAAACAATTGTTGATACGTACAGTTTTTTCAATATTTTTTTTGGGGGGGGAGTTTCATTTGGCCGTTTTTTAACGGTTTTTTTTTGTGGGGGGGGGGGGGCATTTTTTTTTTACTTTTCTAAGTTTTCTATTGAGCTCAGCGGACGACGACGGACAGGCAGAAGAAGAGGAGGAATTCGTCGAGGAAGTGGAAGGAAGCTGCTGGTCAACCACCGGGTAGGCTTCTGCTATCTGCACTAATATGGAGACGAATGGGTTGTTTCGAAACTTTTATCTCCACATGAATTCTTGCAGATAGCTGTCTAAGAGTTCCCTGCTGGTGCCACATTTGTTTCTTTGCTTGGCTTCCTTCCACATTCTCTCGACGTGGTTGGTGGTCGCCCTCATTAATGGGTCCATGAAATTACGACTGGTTCACGGTCAGGTGTTCATACCCCTCCTCCTCTCTTAACTTTGTATGCTTTCCAACAGTCCGATATGACCGTGGTTCCAGGCAAGACGAATTTTTTTACTATTGGAAGGAGGGTTTCGGCGTTCCTGTTGACCACCATCACAAGGAAACCCTCCTTCTCTGCGGGGTCGTATCCCCCCCGAAGACCCAGCGCGGCTGGACGACCCAACCGACGTTGTTTTTTTCTGCGGTTAAACACAGACTCGTCTACGCAATCGTATGTCCTGGGCCTCCGATCCAACTCGGATATCATAAAAAAATGGTCTTCGTAGACCTTCCTCAGAAAATTTTTCCAATCAGTCTGCGTGTTGGTTGATAGGACGCCGCATTCCTTCCGCAGATTCTTCGACGTTGCGATTTCCTGGGACCACAGGTATATCAGCTTTAAAATTTTTGCGATGTCCATTCTGAATCGAGAAAAAAATGTGCCACTTCTCACGGAATGCCAGGCGCGACAGTTCGTGTTCGTACACCTCCATGAACAGTTGTCCCTGCAAGCTTTTCTTTCAACCAAGCGGCATTTGTAATTGCATTTCGGACATGTTTTTATTCTTGCCACCAACTTCTTTTCCTGGCAGAAAGAAATGTTGTTGTTTTTTCGTTTATTTTTGGTTTTGTTTTGTTTTTTGTTAGGCAATTACCGGGAAATAAATAAGATGCACTGGCTTCAAACAAATGTTTGTGTCTTCAATTGATTTAAATAATGCTTCGAAAAATTATCGTCTGCTTATTGACCGCTGATTGGCTAATCGCTCGGCTTCTTTTTCTCCCACCATTCGACTCGTCATCTCGCGGGTGTTTACGTAGCATGCCTGAATGCTGCCGATGCGAAACTCACGAAGATTGGGTCAGGATCTGAGTAAGTACCGAAAAGTATTACTGTACAGTACACCGACAATTACGGAAAACAGGCAATTATTTTCATTTTTATCTAAGAAAATAAAGGCGCTGGTGATTAAAAGATACTTGTGAAATATGGCAATTCAAAATAAAATGTCAGCAAAACATGTAACCAAATTTTTTAAATATATATAATTTTTATTTTTATTTTTTACAAGGTCCACACATACAAAAAAAAACTGTTGGCTATATGTAACAATAGCTAACAGAACAAAAAAGGGGTAGAAAAAACAAAACAAATAAATGTTACCAAAGGCAAGATAAAACTGATCCCACCCCTCCTAAAATCTATGAAGAAAAATTCCCCAAAACCCGGAATTATCTAGCACATGAGAGGTAACAGTACACAGAAAAGGAATTTTAAAAGTTTGAGATGGTCAATTTTTTTTTTATCTTTTTTTTTTTAACATAGTTCACCCCAAACAAGGCAAGCCACCACTGTAGACGTAAGGGGCTACTGAGAAAAGAAAAGGGGAGAAGGAATGGGGGGAGGGGGGGTCAACCTAACTTGGGATCTGCCGATGTCTGTTTACATTAGTTTTAAACTTCTGCATGTCTGTTCTGTCGGAAACAGGGAGCAGGGAGAGAGTTCCAGAGGCCAGCAGTGCGAGGAAAGAAGCTATTTGAGTAGAAGGCTCTCCGACATCTGGGGACCTCCACAGTGAATGAATGAGATTTAGTTGATTGTCGAGTTAGTCTAGGGAATTTACGTCGAGGGGGCACCAGAGTAGCCAATTCATCGGAGCATAATCCATTGAAGTATTTGTAAAACAAGCACAAGGATGCCACATTGCGGCGATGGGACAGAGGCTGAAGCTTGGTTGACAGTGAGGGTCCAATTAGGTTGGCGATTCTTTTTTGGACCTTGTCAAGGAGAGAGAGACTAGTAGATGATGCACCAGCCCAGATGTGACAACAATACTCCATGCATGGGCGAATAGTGGCTTTGTAGAGATACAGGATAGTGTTAGGAGTTTACAAGCACGGTAGAGGGAGCCCACCTTCTTTGCTGTAGCCTTGGCAATATCTTCAATGTATTTGTTCCAATTCATGTTACCTGTGAAGGTTAGGCCGAGGAGTTTGAATGATGAACTCTCAGGTAGGGTGTTATTTGCCATGACAATCGGTGGTTGAATAGGTTTCTTGTAGTTATTGAAGGAAAGGAGTTTTGTCTTTGCGGCATTAAAAGTTACCAACCATTTATGACCCCAATCCACTACAGCCTGGTGGTCATTTTCTAAAGATTCAGCCATTGCCTTGGATATGATCGCGTCTGTTTTACCAACATGGCGAGAGTAAAGTGTGGTGTCGTCAGCAAATAAACCAATCTCAGACTCTACGTCATCAGGGAGATCGTTTATGAAGATCAGGAACAGTAAAGGTCCAAGGATAGATCCCTGGGGTACACCAGCATTTATGTCATGTTGCTTAGATGAACGGCCATCGAGGACAACCTGGATTTTTCTTTTGTCTAGGAAGGATAAAATCTATACTATTTGAAAAAGTTGTCCAAAAAAAAACGAAATTCTCTAGTGAACTGATAGGTAATCGTATACAGAAAAAGAATTTAAAAATTTGAAATGGTCAAAAAGAGGGGGATCAGTTTACGTTAAATTTATATTGGAAACTGATTCCCCCCACCCCTAAAATCTAAAATATTTGGAAGTAGCATACAAAGATTCGGAAGGTCGTTGCTTTTGATGAAAGCGTGACACACAAAATAACACACACACTCTCGTATCAATATGTGTCCTCCCGATCGTCCCCTCCCTACCCTCCCCCCCTTCGATGTAGAAAAAAAATCTAAGAGGTTGGTGGGATCGAACTATAAACCAGTCGGGTCGACGTCAAAATCCTACATTGGTAACCGTTGCGCCAAAGGGAAATACTTGAAAATATTACGAAAATTAGGTGACTTGAATGCTTTTCCAAATCTAGGTGCGGCACGCATGCGCAGAGCTTTTGATGTAAGCGTGACACACGAACACGCACGCTATCATATTATTTATGTAATTTATGATTTTAATATATAAAAACAATTACTATTTAACAAACTTTAGCAAGCGAAAATTTGGTGGGATTAAAAAATATATTTTAAAACAAGTAAGAACATGATTTGGATGATTCCACAGCTTAGATGCCCGGGGCCACCGCCCCGTCACCCCCCCCCCCCCTCCTCTGCACGCTACTGAGTGATTGCAAGAGTTAGAAGTGGATCA
Organism: Sepiola atlantica; assembly: GCA_963556195.1. Classification (NCBI taxonomy): domain Eukaryota; kingdom Metazoa; phylum Mollusca; class Cephalopoda; order Sepiida; family Sepiolidae; genus Sepiola; species Sepiola atlantica. The sequence goes on along the minus strand of OY744523.1, from coordinate 21,414,242 downwards.
AGTAAGTTCGGAGAACTTCTGCCATTACTAACCAGCAGAGCGTTACTACTGTCGACCAGGGGAAGAGTCTATCAGGTATGTGTGATGATGTATGGAAGTGAAATCTTTTCAGTCAGGGTTGAGGACATGCGTTGCATTGAGAGAAATGATATGAGAATGATATGATAGATGTGTAATGTGCTTCTTAAAGACAGGCTTAGATCTGATGACCTCATAGGAAGATTAAAGTATAGACAGTATAGAGAGATGTGTTCAGAACAGAAGACTTCAATGGCATGGTGGCGTTAAAAGAATGGACGAAAGTTGTTGGGTTAGTAGATGTAGAACAGTTGTGGTAGCACATCCAGTTCACAGGGGAAGCCCAATGAAAACATAAGAGGAAGTGATAATAATGGACTTGAGAGAAATACGGACAAATAAAGACCTGGCCAGAGTTTAGAAGTCAATTTCTTAAAGCCGTTCAACGCATGCCGGCATGTAAAACCAAATATGATGACGATGATGATGATGTAAACAATTTCTTTCATGCTAAATCTAAAATTTGTCACTTAGAAGTTTTATAACATACTAGAAGGGCCACGCTGCATTGTTCACTAATGAATGAGGAACCCTGGGTACCACTGCTCACATCATTGAACTTTTATTCGTATCTTTTTTTATTTCTATAACTTTCGATTTTCAAGCTTAAATAAAATAGATTACTCATTCCTTCAAAAGTAACGGAAAGAATGTAACAGTTTTCGAAAATATCAAGCGAGCATTGAAAAAGTAGGCAACATTTTTATATAAAAATAATATTTATTCACATTCAAACAATGAACTATTTAAAAAAAATTTTTTTTAGATGGAAATCGCTCCAGACAAGGCATGAAACCACTTGATGTAAGGAGCTAAAAAAATACTACTTCAAGGTCAAAAATTAGGCAACAATAAGTGTTAGAATGATAGATTCCGACCTAGAAAACAGCAATTTTTCCCCCGTTGTCAGAAACATCGTTCATGAAATGTGACGACTAAAGGACAAAATAAGGGAAGCGAGAGTTACGAGGCTGCCGAAAGTAAACCCAAGTTCCACTTTCTACTCTCCTTACACAGTGGCGTGCAGAAGTCTGGTGATACGCTGGTGATTTTATGACCCAAAGACTCAAGTATAAGTCCTAGTACTGAGAAATAACCACTAACACACGATTGTATTGTTATATTTTTAAGAGATTTTTTTTTATTCATCTTCTCGCAGTATCAGATTTTCTTGTGAATGGAGTTTTCTTAATGGCACGCCGAGGGGGTTGGGAGGGGAGAGCGACAGGGCGGTGGCATCCAAATTGGGGGTTATCTAATCATATTCAAACTACCTCTCTTTCTCATAATATTTCTCAGTATTAGGACTTATACTTGAGTCTTTGGGGCATACAATCAATGAGTTGGCCCCAGGCATCACCAGACCTCTGCACGCCACTGAGTTTTCTCAATGTTTTCTAAATGTCGGTTGTAAAGGTTAACCGGTTTCACCAGACCAATATTTATCGGTGAGTTATCAAGTTGCATTCAGGGTAACGTTTGTTATCATCGTACAGGTTTTTAATTTTTTTATATATCTCCATCTTCTGCTCTTGCATGGCACACCCAGGCACCATTGCTATTTCTTTTCTATCAAAAGAAAACGGAATACAAAATTGATTCTCTCAGTGTCTGACATTTCGGTACTGATGCCATGATTTCAAATATTTCTTCAAAGTCGAATTAAATTTATTATAAAAATAGCAAACAATAGTTAACATTTTAGTAAACATCGTCGTTGAAGAATATCTTATTTCAAACGATTGTATACCATACGTCCAAAAGGACGGGAACAAAATTATACTTCGCCAGTTTTCGCACTAATATTCATATAAAATAACGTCTTAATCGGCGAAGTTAAAAAAAGAAATAAGAAAGAAAGAAAAACGTCTCAAGCTGGAAAGTTTAAAAAAGCAAACGTGAAAGAAAAAGACGTATAAATCGGTATAGAAAACAAAAAAACGAAAGAGAACGTCTCATTATGGAAATAGATTAGATGCGGAGGGTTGTCTGACTTGCTATTTGCTTTTTCAATTTCGTTTCCAGCAGTTTTTACTCACTAACTTTTGTTTGACTGGACAGATATATATATATATATATATATATATGTATATATATATACATTGCTCTTTATTATATATGCGTAATGTGAGCCTTAAAAAATATGCTTAGATCTGATGACCTCAGAGGAAGATTTAATCTGAACCGTATAGGGAGATTTGTACAGAACATGAGAATTCAATGGTATGGCCACATTGAAAGAATGTATGAGAGTTCTTGGTTTAGTGGATGTAGACCAGTTGAGGTAGTAGGTTCAGTTCACAGGGGAATACCAAAGAGAACTATGGAGGAAGTAATAAGAATGGACTTGAGAGAAATAGGAATAAATAAAGACCTGGTCAAAGATAGGCTAGTTTATAAGTCAATTTCGAAAAGCCGTCCAACGCATGTCGGCATGTAAATAAAACGGATGTGAAACTGACGACGACGAATATTATTATTATGATTATTATTATTATTGTTGTTATTATTATTATTATTTGTTTGTTATTAATATTATTATTATTAGTGTTATCATTATTATTATTATTGTTGTTGTTATTATTATTATTATTATTATTTGTTTGTTATTATTATTATTATTAGTAGTAGTATTATTGTTATCATTATTATTATTATTTGTTTGTTATTATTATTTGTTTGTTATTATTATTATTATTATTATTTGTTAGTTATTATTATTATTATTATTATTATTATTACTAGCAAATATATGCTCCCTCCGGTCGCATATTTTTGCTAGGCTGCCGCATCAGAAATGAAGGCTCACGTGTAAGCCAATGGAGCCCCAGTCATATTTCTGTGGTGGTTAGACATTGATTTTCTGTGTTTATGACAAAGAATATTTTTAGCTGAAAATAAAGAAAAAAAAAATTCGACCCTACCCCGATTTTTGTTGTACCCTCGCCCATAAATAGAAAGACTTGTAGTTTATAAAGAAAGAAAAAAATTTTTTGTACCCCCACCTCAATTTTTTTATATTACCAGTCATTGAAATATTTTTTAGTTAAGAAAAAAAAAAAAATTTTTTTGACCGCCTTCCCCCAATTTTTTTAATTCCCCCCCCCCCTATACATGTAAATATTTTTAATTAAAAAGGAAAAAAAACAAACCTAAACCTAACCCTAACTGTAACGACGGGGTCAAAGTTAGCGTGGGTCCTAAAATGAAAAGGCACCAAAAAATCAAATACAGTGAACGCGTGCGCGCGTACCTTTTTTTAATTAAACAATTTAATTCTACAATCAGTTGTATAGTTTTCCAGTACAATGTGTTAGTTTATTTTGTTGACATTAAAGAAAAAAAATCACATCTTTTTTTTTAATAAATAAAACATGGAATCATAAATTCTGTTGAGGTCGTGAAAAAATGATAATATTGGATATGAAAGTATTAAGAAATCAAATACAGTAAACACGAAAAAAATTTTAATTCTCGGAAAGAAAAAGTTTACCTGAACTGTGTGTGGGTGTGTGCGTGCGCACGCGCGTTTTTATATAGTAATTTTTAAATCAATTATTATTTTAATTAAACAATTTGATTTAATAAATTTGTGGTTTAAAACATAATGGCTAAGAATAAACAAACTTAGGACGGTTTTAAAAATAGAAAACTGAGCACGGTGTTTGCCAGCGTTGTTGTTTACATGTTTAACGTTGTTGTTTACATGTTTAACGTTGTTGTTTACATGTTTAACGTTGTTGTTTACATGTTTAACGTTGTTGTTTACATGTTTAACGTGCCAGATTAACGTTGGCTGCTTAATCAGATCGCCATATTTAATTACCGGAGGGAGGGAGGGCATACTGATTCAACAGCCAATCGGCTGCTTAATCAGATCGCCATATTTAATTACTGGAGGGAGGGAGGGCACTACTGATTAAACAGCCAATCGGCTGCTTAATCAAATCGCCATATTTAATTACCGGAGGGAGGGAGGGCACCACTGATTAAACAGCCAATCGGCTGCTTAATCAGATCGCCATATTTAATTACCGGAGGGAGGGAGGGCACTACTGATTAAACAGCCAATCGGCTGCTTAATCAAATCGCCATATTTAATTACCGGAGGGAGGGAGGACACCACTGATTAAACAGCCAATCGGCTGCTTAATCAGATCGCCATATTTAATTACCGGAGGGAGGGAGGACACCACTGATTAAACAGCCAATCGGCTGCTTAATCAGATCGCCATATTTAATTACCGGAGGGAGGGAGGGCACTATTGATTAAACAGCCAATCGGCTGCTTAATCAGATCGCCATATGTAATTACCGGAGGAAGGGAGGGCACTACTGATTAAACAGCCATTAGGCTGCTTAATCAGATCGCCATATTTAATTACCGGAGGGAGGGAGATCACCACTGATTAAACAGCCAATGACTTTGCAATTTTAACAGTACTCGAGTTGAAATGGTTTAGAAAACACGCCGGTTATGATGAAAATGGCTTTAATTAATTGTATGAATAATGTTTATTAATATAACCTTATCAGAAAATATTGTAAATACATATGTAAATTTGATAATAGCAGTTATAAGTGTATATTTGTAAATATTAATTTAATTGAAGGTTTAAAGGAATGACTTATGTAAATGGCAAAACCCATCTGGTGTCTAAGCGACTTTTAGTGACAGTATATAAAGAATTTCAAAAAGATTAATTTCAGTAAAATAGTCATACTGGAGTTTCGGCTTCAGACAGACAGACAGACAGATACATAAACTCCATTATTAATAGATTTGTTTGTTATTATTATTATTATTATTTGTTTGTTATTATTATTATTAGTATTATTGTTATTATTAGTATTATTGTTATTATTAGTATTATTGTTATTATTATTATTTGTTTGTTATTATTATTATTTGTTTGTCATTATTATTATTATTAGTATTATTGTTATTATTATTATTATTATTATTTGTTTGTTATGCCTCTTGGACATCTCCCCTTTTACTATCTTCTCAATTCAACTGTTAAAAAAAATCAACTCTTAGTACAGTATCGATATCCAGATCAAATTCTGTTAAATATTTCATTTGATAACTCCCAAAAGTGCCCCCTCAATTTCTCCCTCCTACCACTTTCTCTGAATTCATCCAACCTCATCTTAAACTGATCCACGCCATTATTGTTCTTAATCCAAAAACATATTACTCTGTGAGCAAAAAAACTTCACTGGTTAACAGATCTAGTTTTTGAAAACTGCTTTGACGACGACGACGACTATTATTATTACTATTATTATAATTATTATTTGCGTTATTCCTGTTTTCTCCTTTCTGTCCATTTCTGCAGATCTAAATGTGCTGGTCTGTTCTTGAGTCTTTGTGTAATCCGACCGTTGAAGTGACCTGCTTAGAAGGCCCAGATTTCAATAAGCTTGACAAAATAATCACTTTTTTCCATAAATTATAAAGACGTATTTTGACGAGATTGTCTCGGATGGACAGATGAAGAAAGTTCGTTTATTGTTATAAAAATAAATAAATGTTGAACAAGAGAAATACATAAACGTCCTAAGAAACTGCCGAAAAAAATGATGTAATAAAAGCTCACTTTTTGATACGTTTTGGAATTGTTTGAATTTAGTAAAAAAAGCATTAAGACTAATTCTTGGCTTTTTGGTCAAGATCAAAGTGTAGTATCTGTTCCGATGGATACTGCACCCCATAGACTGGTATTGTCTTGGCCTTCGGGACTTGATTTACGCCGGTCTATGGGATTGTCCTGTGCAGTTTTAGGAGGTCCACCCTCCCAGGCTTCGCCTCCCCTCTTTGGGGAGGAGTAAGTTAATTTCTTACTGCTTGAGGCGCCTCTACCTGGGAATGCCGACGGGGCTGCCCAGGCAATTTTTGATGGTCGGAGTGCTCACCTCTCGGGCGCTGGCTTTTCAACCCCCACTTTCCGACCCGACCTTGGGTCACATCTTACTTGTGGAAGTAGGATAAAACTGGCCTTGTGCCTAACTCCTGGAGAGGAGTAAATAATACTCTTGGCCTTTTGGCTAAGATCAAAGTGTAGTATCTGTTCCGATGGATACTGCACCCCATAGACTGGTATTGTCTTGGCCTTCGGGACTTGATTTACGCCGGTCTATGGGATTGTCCTGTGCAGTTCTAGGAGGTCCACCCTCCCAGGCTTCGCCTCCCCTCTTTGGGGAGGAGTAAGTTTATTGCTTAATGCCGACGGGGCTGCCCAGGCAATTTTTGATGGTCAGAGTTCTCACCTCTCGGGCGCTGGCTTTTCAACCCCCACTTTCCGACCCAACCTTGGGTCACATCTTACTTGTGGGAGTAGGATAAAACTGGCCTTGTGCCTAACTCCTGGAGAGGAGTAAATAATACTATGCTCCAGTTGGTAATCGTCCATGTGAATGATTCAGATTCAGCGAATAAAGACAAATGAATTTGAGTAGGAATTCTAACAAGACTTGAGGAAGACACTAATATAATTTGTAGTAACATACAGAGAACCGGATATTCACTCTGTAATGTCCAAATAAAGACGGTGTTAAAGATAATAAATTTTAAATGGTTTATTTTGGGGACCAATTCCATTACAGAAGACATAGATTTTTGCCCTTAAAAGAGTGTTAAGGTTGGTAGTTAGGAGACTGTTGGTATTTCAACATAAAATTATTAGTTAAAACTTTCTGGAGTGATTTGCAATGTTGGACATAGAGTAAGTAGTATAGTATGTAAGGAGTGGGGGAAAATGAGGCCGAGAAGCGTGATAGAATAGTAGGAGAGCCTCTCCACTACTCACACCCTTCTTCCACACTCTCTAATACAGTGTTAACGCGCATACTATGAACTTCTTATTCTCCCCACAGCATCCAATGTATAAATTTTGACTCTGTTATTCCATCATGTTTATTCTTGATAAAGCTCTGACTTAAGGCGAAATATTAAATCAAATCATAACCCT